>CM042393.1:2722003-2862003 GCA_023634145.1 Thymallus thymallus
GGAATACCAGAAAGCAATCAGTAATCAAAAAATCCAATCAACCCTAAACAACTTTCTGGATACAATGTACGCTCACAGTAAAGAAGGTGTCAATCTAGCTGTAAATAACATAAATTATATATTTAGGCAAACAGCAAAAACAGCACAATTAAAGCTAGGATCAAACAAACCAAACAGAAATACAGAAGACAAATGGTTTGATACAGATTGTAAAAACATTAGGAAAAAACTTAGAACACTATCGAACCAAAAACACAGAGACCCAAACAACAGAGAACTACGCCTTCAGTACTGTGAGACATTAAAATCATATAAACGTACACTCAGAATCAAGAAATCCCAGTACAACAGAAAGCAATTGACACTAATTGAGGAGTCCATAAATAAAAACAACTTCTGGCAAAATTGGAAAAACCTAAACAAACCCAAACAGGAATTAGCCATACAAAATGGTGACATTTGGACAAATCACTTTAAAGCACTCTACAACACTGTTGACACTCAGGATAATACTGAACAGTGCCAAATTTATGAAAAGTTAAACAAACTGGAAAAATCTATAAAGGACTACCAAAATCCTTTAGACTCCCCAATTACTGAGCAGGAGCTCCTTAAAAAACTTCAAGCCCTCAAATCAAAAAAAGCATGCGGACCTGATGGGATCCTAAATGAGATGCTCAAATTCACTAGTGAAAAATATCAATTAGCTATATTAAAATTGTTTAACTTGATCCTGAGTGTAGGTTACTTCCCTGACATCTGGAACCAAGGACTCATAACACCAATCTTTAAAAACGGAGACAAATCTGACCCTAACAATTACAGAGGGATTTGTGTGAACAGTAACCTGGGGAAGGTTTTCTGTAGTATTATAAATGTAAGAGTACTAAACTTCCTTAATAAGCACAATATCCTGAGTAAAAGCCAAATTGGATTTATACCAAAACATAGAACAACAGATCATATTTACACCCTACACACCCTAATAGATAAACACGTCCACAAAAATAAGACAAAACTCTATACTTGCTTTATTGACTTCCAAAAAGCATTTGATTCTATCTGGCATACAGGACTGTTCTACAAAGTCATTGAAAGTGGTGTAGGGGGTAAAACATATGACATTATAAAATCAATGTATACAGGCAACATGTGTAGCATAAAAATTGGCAAGAAACAAACTGAATCATTTAACCAGGGGCGGGGCCTGCGCCAGGGTTGCAATCTCAGCCCTGTGCTATTTAACATTTACATCAATGAATTGGCCAATATTCTAGAGAAGTCCTCAGCCCCTGGTGTTAGTCTCCACAATTCGGAAGTTAGATGCCTGCTCTTTGCAGATGACCTGTGCCTGCTTTCACCCACAGCACATGGTCTACAGCAGAGCTTGGACCTGCTAGAGCAGTACTGTCAGACCTGGGCCCTGACAGTAAACCCCAAAAAGACCAAAATAATGATTTTCCAGACAAATTCCAGATCCCAGGGAATAAAACCAAAGTTCTCAATTGGTGCAAAACATATAGAGTATTGCACACAATACAACTATTTAGGTTTAAAAATAAGTTCGAATGGACACCTAAATAATGCAGTGAATGAACTGAGAGACAAAGCACGCAGGGCATTCTACGCCATTAAAAAACAAATCCAAATTGAAATACCTATTACAATTTGGCAAAAACTAATTAAATGTGTGATTGAACCAATCGCACTCTATGGCAGCGAGGTGTGGGGTCCACTTACAAAACAAGATTTTACCCACTGGGACAAACATCCCATTGAGACCTTGCACGCGGAACTTTGTAAGATTCTCCTACATGTCCAGAGGAAAACTACAAACAATGCATGCAGGGCAGAATTAGGCCGATATCCACTAATATTAAAAACTCAAAAAAGAGCAATTAAGTTTTGGAAACACCTAAAACACAGTGACCCCCTCTCATATCATTACCAAGCCCTGCAATACCAAGAGTTGAGCAAAGATAAGAGTCCCTTCATCCAACTGGTCCAGGGGCTGAGTTCACAAACTTGTTCCACTAACACACTGAAGCCTCAGGACCAGAACATCCAATCAATAAGAATTAACCAAATTACAAAACATCTAAAACAAAACTACATTACCTATTGGAAAACACAAACACAAGCACAAAGCAAAATGCAGTGCTATTTGGCCCTAAATCGACAGTACACCATGGCAAACTATCTGACCATGGTGACTGATCAAAACCTCAGGAAAACCTTGACAAAGTACAGGCTCAGCGAGCACAGCCTTGCTATTGAGAAGGGTAGACACAGGAAAACCTGGCTCCCTGTAGAGGAAAGGCTGTGCAACCACTGCACCACAGCAGAACCAGAGACAGAGCTGCATTTCCTGACCAAATGTCAAAAATATAAAACCATCAGAGAGAGTCACTTCCCCAAATTTGAACAAGTAGTCCGGGGCTTTGAGGACCTCTCTGACATAGAAAGGCTGCCGATCCTTTTGGGGGAAGACATGACCAGCTGTGTGCTGGCAGCATGCTATGTTGCTGCCTGCCACAAGTTGAGGGACAGTGCCTGACATATTTAATGCATTTATTTTATTTTTTCCTGTTGTTATTTGTTCTTTGATGTAATTATATTTTTAAAAAAAAAAAATATATATATATATATATATATATATATATATATATATATATATATATATATATATATATATATATATATATATATATATATATATATATATATATATATGTGTGTATGTATGTATGTATATATGTGTATACAGCGGGTGAAATAAGTATTGAACACGTCACCATTTTTCTCAGTAAATATATTTCCAAAGGTGCTATTGACATGAAAGTTTCACCAGTTGTTGGTAACAACCCAAGTAATCCATACATACAAAGAAACCAAAACAAATAAGTTCAGAAATTAAGTTATGTGTAATAATGTGAAATGACACAGGGAAAAAGTATTGAACACATGAAGAAAGGGAGGTGCAAAAAGGCATGGAAAGCCAAGACAACAGCTGAAAACTATCAGTAATTAAAAAGCAATCCAGCCCCCTGTCAGTGCAAATTAATATCAGCTGGTTCAGTCCCAACTGATGGCCTACAAAAAGGTCTCATTGCCAAGGTGTCACACAAGACACATCTCATGATGGGTAAAAGCAAAGAGCTGTCTCAAGACCTTCACAACCTAATTGTTGCAAAACATAATGATGGCATTGGTTATAGGCGCATTTCTAAGCTTCTGAATGTTCCAGTGAGCACTGTTGGGGCCATAATACGGAAGTGGAAAGACAATCATTTCACCATAAATTTGCCTCGACCAGGTGCTCCTCGCAAGATTTCTGACAGAGGAGTGAAAAGAATAATCAGAAGAGTTGTCCAAGAGCCAAGGACCACTTGTGGAGAGCTTCAAAAAGACCTGCAATTAGCAGGTACTGTTGTCTCAAAGAAAACAGTAAGTAATGCACTCCACCGCCATGGCCTGTATGCACGCTCACCACGCAAGACTCCATTGCTGAAAAAAATGTTGAAGCTCGTTTAAAGTTTTCTGCACAACATTTGGAAAAGCCAGTGAAATACTGGGAGAATATAGTGTGGTCAGATGAGAGCAAAATTGAACTGTTTGGATATCATAATACACACCATGTTTGGAGGAGAAATGGCACTGCACATCACCCTAAAAACACCATACCAACAGTGAAGTTTGGAGGTGGGAACATCATGGTGTGGGGCTGCTTTTCAGCAAATGGTACTGGCAAACTTCACATAATTGAAGGAAGGATGAATGGGCAAATTTACGAGGAGCACCTGGTCGAGGCAAATTTATGGTGAAATTATTGTCTTTCCACTTCCATATTATGGCCCCAACAGTGCTCACTGGAACATTCAGAAGCTTAGAAATGCGCCTATATCCAATGCCATCATTATGTTTTGCAACAATTAGGTTGCGAATGTCTTGAGACAGCTCTTTGCTTTTACCCATCATGAGATGTGTCTTGTGTGACACCTTGGCAATGATACCTTTTGTAGGCCATCAGTTGGGACTGAACCAGCTGATATTAATTTGCACTGACAGGGGGCTGGATTGCTTTTTAATTACTGATAGTTTTCAGCTGTTGTCTTGGCTTTCCATGCCTTTTTGAACCTCCCTTTCTTCATGTGTTCAATACTTTTTCCCTGTGTCATTTCACATTATTACACATAACCTAATTTCTGAACTTATTTGTTTTGGTTTCTTTGTATGTATGGATTACTTGGGTTGTTACCAACATCCGGTGAAGATTTCATGTCAATAGCACCTTTGGAAATATATTTACTGAGAAAAATGGTGACGTGTTCAATACTTATTTCACCCGCTGTATATATGTATGTGCGTGTGATATATATATATATATATATAAAAAATAGAAAAAAATATATATATATAAATATATAGAAAAAAAAATATATATTGATGTATGATACTTTGGCAATATGTACATAGAGAGTACATAGAGAGAGAGAGAGACACACCAAGGGAGGGGGAGTAGAGAGAGAGAGACACCAAGGGAGGGGGAGTAGAGAGAGAGAGAGAGAGAGACACCAAGGGAGGGGGAGTAGAGAGAGAGAGAGAGAGACACCAAGGGAGGGGGAGTAGAGAGAGAGAGAGAGAGACACCAAGGGAGGGGGAGTAGAGAGAGAGAGAGAGAGACACCAAGGGAGGGGGAGTAGAGAGAGAGAGAGAGAGACACCAAGGGAGGGGGAGTAGAGAGAGAGAGAGAGACACCAAGGTAGGGGGAGTAGAGAGAGAGAGAGACACCAAGGTAGGGGGAGTAGAGAGAGAGAGAGACACCAAGGGAGGGGGAGTAGAGAGAGAGAGAGACACCAAGGGAGGGGGAGTAGAGAGAGAGAGAGAGAGAGAGACACCAAGGGAGGGGGAGTAGAGAGAGAGAGAGAGAGAGACACCAAGGGAGGGGGAGTAGAGAGAGAGAGAGAGAGACACCAAGGGAGGGGGAGTAGAGAGAGAGAGAGAGAGACACCAAGGGAGGGGGAGTAGAGAGAGAGAGAGACACCAAGGGAGGGGGAGTAGAGAGAGAGAGAGACACCAAGGGAGGGGGAGTAGAGAGAGAGAGAGAGACACCAAGGGAGGGGGAGTAGAGAGAGAGAGAGAGACACCAAGGGAGGGGGAGTAGAGAGAGAGAGAGAGACACCAAGGGAGGGGGAGTAGAGAGAGAGAGAGACACCAAGGGAGGGGGAGTAGAGAGAGAGAGAGACACCAAGGGAGGGGGAGTAGAGAGAGAGAGAGAGAGAGACACCAAGGGAGGGGGAGTAGAGAGAGAGAGAGACACCAAGGGAGGGGGAGTAGAGAGAGAGAGAGACACCAAGGGAGGGGGAGTAGAGAGAGAGAGAGAGAGAGACACCAAGGGAGGGGGAGTAGAGAGAGAGAGAGAGAGAGAGACACCAAGGGAGGGGGAGTAGAGAGAGAGAGAGACACCAAGGGAGGGGGAGTAGAGTTGTGGGGCGGCAGGTAGCCCAGTGGTTAGAGTGTTGGGCCCGTAACCGAAAGGTTGCTGGATCGAATCCCCGAGCTGACAAGGTAAAAATCTGTCGTTCTGCCCCTGAACAAGGCAGTTAACCCACTGTTCCTAGGCTGTCATTGAAAATAAGAATTTGTTCTTAACTGACCTGCCTAGTAAAATAAAGGTTAAATAAAAAAAATAAAAAAAAGAGAGAGAGAGAGAGAGAGACACCAAGGGAGGGAGAGTAGAGAGAGAGAGAGAGAGACACCAAGGGAGGGGGAGTAGAGAGAGAGAGAGAGAGACACCAAGGGAGGGGGAGTAGAGAGAGAGAGAGAGACACCAAGGGAGGGGGAGTAGAGAGAGAGAGAGAGAGAGACACCAAGGGAGGGGGAGTAGAGAGAGAGAGAGAGACACCAAGGGAGGGGGAGTAGAGAGAGAGAGAGAGAGACACCAAGGGATGGGGAGTGTGAGCAGCACTATGTATTGTAAAATAACACATGTTCAGAACGTGATCCGGATCAGTAAATTTAAGAGGTCAACTTTATTTATCCAGGTGTCTCTCGTTGGGATAAAATTATATTTTGCAAGAGATACCTCCAGTCCAGTAATATATATCTAGCAATATAGATACTTTATCGTCCTTTGGTTAGAACGGAAGTGTCTTCTGCCTTTCCCAACACAGACAGACACAGACAAAAACTAATAATACATGGAGTATTAATGAGTATTCCATCTCTACTTGGACCAATGGAAAATATGATTTATCCTGGGTATCAGCAGGGTAAAACCAACTCCACTGAGTTGGCATATACTCTGTTGAAGATTGGTGAGGTGTTAAACCAGTAAAGCCCATAGCGTGACAATGTGTCACACAGGAGGGAGTTCTAGGAAGATTAGTTTTATTGTTGGCCGGCGGGACAGTGGTGGCTGCCAGACAGAGGAAGGAGGATGCGTCTCGGAGAGCAGATGAGCAGAGGAGAGACGTCTCTCACTGTGACCGCCTGACCTCAGGAAGGGGAAGAGGAAGGTGTGGGCACAGCCGTGACGAACTGACACGGCTTTCACAGAATCGCACACCCACACAGTATTTAGTGTCGGAAAGCCTAGCTAAACAAAGTGGTGCTGGGACCCTTTCAACAGGTTTCCAAGGTAGTGCAGGGGAGCTTGTGTTATTATGACAGTGTGAGTCTGGGGTAATATATCGTGGTATATCATCTCGGCTAGAATGTTGTTTGAGGACCACTTTGGAAACAAGTGTTTTAATAAATGCTTTTAAGTGCTGTCCTCTGGGGGATCTGGTTGTACAATTTATAATTACATTCAATTCAATTCTGCCAACTGGCATCCATGATCCAAACCACCCATTTTATAACGTAATCTTAGTGTGTGGAAATCTAGTGGCCACCTTGTGCAAGGTGACTCTTTCAACAGGTTTATAAGGTAGTTTCCAGTACAGGGAAATTCTGTTGTTACGACCAAAGCATTAGAATGAATGCGGGGGATGATGACAGTCATTGCTGAGCAGACAGCTCAGTCAGTCTGAGTTGTAGACGTGTCTCGTCATGTCGATGCCATGTGGAAATAAACAAGGACGCCAGAGGCTAGCCTTTTGACTTACTGACTAACCCACAGAATTAAACTGATCTGCTGATCTCAGTTCAGCTGGTTGTGACGTACCTGTGACGATTTGATTGACTGATTACCTGTGATGAAGTCCTCGTAGTTTACAGCTTTCCGTCAGCATCATGGTCACCTGCACCTCAGAGGCATGGTCTACAGAACAAGAGGAGAGAGGACGAGACACTAGTTTAGTCTAGACATCAGGGGATATAATGCAGTCTTGAAGAACACCCAACTTAAGTTTTGGAACGCAACTCCAAAACGCCACTCAATAGACGACTGATTTTGCTGTAGGCTAACCCTTCTTGGCCAAGCTGAGCCATGAACATTCCTCCTGACCAACAGGGGGGAAGAAACGGTCTAAACAGTGGAACAACCCTCTTGACCTCACACCATTCTATTCTCTGAGAACAGCCAAGGTCAGGGCTTCCTGTGAGAGTTATATCTTCTCTGGTTGGAAACTCAGACGCTAGACTAACTCTTGTCAAGCCAAGCCGCACAGAGGCCCAGAACTGGGTTCTACAACTATTTAAAATCTTTCAAAATATTGGGCGTTTACTGTAGTGTCAGATGGGCGGGGTTTGTGACTATTCTAATGGTTATATTTGGCCAAACTCAATTGAACCCAGTACTGGAAGGGATTTCCTAAATTTCCTTAATCTGGGAGAGAAAGAGAGAGGCCTTCTGGGAAGCAGGCTTGTTTCCTGCCCTCGGAGCCTGTTGGGAGGAAGTGGAACGATGAACAAAGCAGAACCCTGGTATGGTTGGCATGGTGGTGGGCACATTGTTCATGGTCTGGTATCCACCCCACACTGGGTAAACATGGAAGTGGCTAGAGGAGCTAGAGGGCAAAGGTCAGCTGGAAGGGAGACATGAACCTGAGAACGCCTGTGGGAAGGAGAGCCATATGCTGTGGGGTAGCCTAAGTCCATCTAACCCAAACCCATAACCTTAGGTTAACATTATGTTCTAATCCGTTGGCTAACAGCCCTAGTAACAACTGTTTTCATATGCACAGGAAACCTAATGAGATAAGTCGATATCGGTTTATTCAAACTGGTGGGAAATTCACGCAGTCACGCAGATATCAGCAATACACAGCAAACATTACTGGACTCAACAATGATAGGGTCTTATGACGCTTTAGTATGTCAATAACATTGTTGAAAGGTTCTTGAAAGTTTTACCATCCTAAAACAGATTAGGATGGACCATCCTAAAATGTTGTGTACCATTTATTTTCTGACCAGGGTCCATTTGACACCACCTTTAACAGTGGCATTTCTGAACTGAGGGCTTCTCAGTCTGCAGCAGGAGTCTACAAGGCTCTAGTATAAAGATCAAATAGACGACACGGCAACTTGGTAAGATCGGGTGGCACTCAGTTTACTCAGCAACCTCATGCCTTCCTGGCATCTGCCTTAACACTGTTTGCCAAGCCCTTTATTTTCTAAACAAACAGTAAGTTACCCATGAAAGAAAAATGTTAGAACAACCTTCACAGCATAATGTTTCAAAAGATAGCTTGTGACACTAGAGTGCAGTAGCTGAAGCAGTGACCAGGTAATGAATGGGTTGCAGACAGGGATGAAGAAATAGATGACTGCATACCTTTCACGGTCTTCACAAAGCAATATTTCTCCTTGGCCGGGTCTTTTTCGTCCAACAGAACACCGTGGAAGATGCGGCCAAATGTTCCTGTGAAAGAAGAAGAGCACAGATTGTATTAAAAGGAAAGTGCAAAAGGAGAGGCAGGCAGGCAGATCTCATTGGCAGACTAAACATGAAATGTCACCTCATACACTGGCTGACAGAAGGTAACAATAAAATGACATAGAACCCCAAAGAAGAGTATTTCAGGACTCTGTAAAACTGGTGTCCCTCAGGGCTCAGTACTAGGTCCTCTCCTGGTGTCCCCCAGGGTTAGGTACTAGGTCATCTCCTTTTCTCACTACTGATGTCCCCCAGGGCTCTGTACAAGGTCCTCTTTAGTGTCTCATTATTGGTGTTCCACAATGCTCTGTACTAGGTCCTCTGTCTCACTACTGGAGCCCCCCGAGGGCTTGGTAATAGGTGCTCTCGTCACTTACTTTGGTCATATCTTCCCAGTCTCCCTTACCATTGCTATGCTGATGACAGTCGACCTTCTGACAAATAAGAGGAAGCAGAGCTATTCTGACAAACAGCTTCAACACAAGGTAAAGAAAGAAGGGCGCTGAAACATCTATGATCTCCTAATATAAGCATTGATAGCTTCAGGGACAAAGAAACAGTGGAGAGAGGCAGGTAGAATTACATTTAAGAGTATAAACCATCAAGGTAAACTGAAGAATCCAGGCCTGGTGGCCAACTTGGCCCTGTGTCTCAACAGGAGTAGCGATGACGGATAACCACAGGGTTAGTGTTTAACTCTTCGCTCTCTCTCCCTGTATCTGTCGGGCGAGTCTGGACCTGCAGGCTCGCTGGAACAGAATAAACCCCTACGGAGTAGAGAGCCCCCTCCAAGGCACCTTTTCCCACCCTACACAAACATCCTGACCTCATCCTATAGCGCCGGTGCTCCGGAGAACACTGACTGAGGTAATATTCTGCTGTAAATCTGAATGGAAGAGTTCCAACATCACTTTGGCAAAAACAACTTTCTCCAGTCCACACTGATAAGGTTAGGTCTCTGGAGAGGGTATTGGATATCATAAGTGGTCAGCAAACAACATCACAGATAGTTAGGTCTACATTAAGTCTGTATGTGACTGGTACACAGTGAGCACAGTCAGGGGCACTGCTAATCAATGATATCAACACTGTTTATGCAGCGTGCCTGAGGGTCTTCAATGTCTGTGGCTGTCTGATAAAAAAGACACCAAATAAACTCAGTAAAAAACAAACTATATATTCACAGGAATATGGCAAAGAAGTGGGTGATGTTATCCAACATACAAGAAATAAGCATTAGTTGTTATAAAACATAACACAGCCTTGGGCTATGGAGGCCAGGGAGGATAAGATCAGTTTCTGCTGAGGACTAGTGTGATTTCAGCTAGGAGCCAGACCAGAGGTGAGCAGGAGCAAGGCCAGGGCCAGACCAGAGGTGAGCAGGAGCAAGGCCAGGGCCAGACCAGAGGTGAGCAGGAGCAAGGCCAGGGCCAGACCAGAGGTGAGCAGGAGCAAGGCCAGGGCCAGACCAGAGGTCAGCAGGAGCAAGGCCAGGGCCAGACCAGAGGTGAGCAGGAGCAAGGCCAGGGCCAGACCAGAGGTGAGCAGGAGCAAGGCCAGGGCCAGACCAGAGGTGAGCAGGAGCAAGGCCAGGGCCAGACCAGAGGTGAGCAGGAGCAAGGCCAGGGCCAGACCAGAGGTGAGCAGGAGCAAGGCCAGGGCCAGACCAGAGGTGAGCAGGAGCAAAGCCAGGACCAGACCAGAGGTGAGCAGGAGCAAAGCCAGGGCCAGACCAGAGGTGAGCAGGAGCAAAGCCAGGGCCAGACCAGAGGTGAGCAGGAGCAAAGCCAGGGCCAGACCAGAGGTGAGCAGGAGCAAAGCCAGGGCCAGACCAGAGGTGAGCAGGAGCAAAGCCAGGGCCAGACCAGAGGTGAGCAGGAGCAAAGCCAGGGCCAGACCAGAGGTGAGCAGGAGCAAAGCCAGGGCCAGACCAGAGGTGAGCAGGAGCAAAGCCAGGGCCAGACCAGAGGTGAGCAGGAGCAAGGCCAGGGCCAGACCAGAGGTGAGCAGGAGCAAGGCCAGGGCCAGACCAGAGGTGAGCAGGAGCAAGGCCAGGGCCAGACCAGAGGTGAGCAGGAGCAAGGCCAGGGCCAGACCAGAGGTGAGCAGGAGCAAAGCCAGGGCCAGACCAGAGGTGAGCAGGAGCAAAGCCAGGGCCAGACCAGAGGTGAGCAGGAGCAAAGCCAATACACCTGATAAGTTGGACACGCATATTTTTTTGATTGTTGTTAATTACCAGGTTTTCTGCTCTAAACTGGCCTGTTGGAAACTACAACTCCTTACTACAACGCACAGTTCGGGCTTGATCTGATTTACCGCTACAGAAACTGAGCAGAGCTTACAGAAAAAAACTAAAAATGGAATTAAAATAAATTAACAGACTGTCAATTACACTGAACTAAAATAAAACGGAATATGTAACAATTTCAAATATTTTACTGAGTTACAGTTCATATGAGGAACTCAGTTAATTTAAATCACTTCATTAGGCCCTAATCTATGGATTTCACATGACGGGGAATACAGATATCCATCTCTTGGTGGATCAGAAAACCAGTCAGTATCTGGTGTGACCACCACTCGCCTCATGTAGCGCGACACATCTCCTTCTTATAGAGTTGATCAGGATGTTGATTGTGGCCTGTGGAATGTTGTCCCACTCCTCTTCAATGGCTGTGTGAAGTTGCTGGATATTGGCGGGAACTGTTATGCGTTGTCATACACGTCAATCCACGGCATCCCAAATATGCTCAATGGGTGACATGTCTGGTGAGAATGCAGGCCATGGACAAACTGGGACATTTTCAGCTAGCTTCCAGGAATTATGGGGCTGTGCATGAGGTGATTGCGCCTGATCCGGATGAATTGCACATCAATGGGCCTCAGAATCTCGTCACGGTATCTGTGCATTCAAATTGCCATCGATAAAATGTAATTGTGTTTGTTGTCAGTGGCTTATGACTGCCCAAACCATAACCACCACCAATATGGGGCACTCTGTTCACAACGATGACATCAGCAAACCCACACCATACACACATCCGTGGAGAGCACATTTCTCCAGATTACCAGTGGGCATCCAAGTTGAGCATTTACCCAGTGAAGTCGGTTACGACAGACCTTGATGAGCTTCCCGGAAATGGTTTGTGCAGACATTCTTCGGTTGTGCAAAACCACAGGTTGATCAACTCTCCGGGTAGATGGTCTCAGACGACCCCGCAGGTGAAGAAGCCAGATGTGGAGGTCCTGGGCTGGTGTGGATACACGTGGTTGTGAGGCCGGTTGGACGTACTGACAAATTCTCTAAAACCACATTGAGGTGGCTTATGGTAGAGAAATGAACATTAAATTCTCTGGCAACAGCTCTGGTGGACGTTCCTGCTGTCAACATGCCAATTTGCATGCTCCCTCTGTGGCATTGTGTTGTGTGACAAAACTGCACATTTTAGATTGGCCTTTTATTGTCCCCAGCACAAGGTGCACCTGTGTAATGATCATGCTGTTTAATCAGCTTCTTGATATGCCACACCTGTGAAGTGGATGGATTGGCAAATGTAACCACATTTGTGCACAATTTGAGAGAAATAAGCTTTTTCTGCGTATTTTAACATTTTTATTCAGCTCATGAAACATGGGACCAACACTTTACATGTTGTGTTTATATTTTTGTTCAGTGTAGTAACTTAAAATAACAAAAATGTTGGTTAATCGCACTGCATTAGATAAGTATAAAGAAATCCATGTCGATGTTGGGAACATGTCCTTGGGTTCATACGAAATGGGTCTCTTTTTTTGGCTGGTCGGGTGGGAAAGCCACAGAACTATTTCAGACCCGTGAATACCTCTAATTCCAATATCTACACTAGCATACTACCTGAATGAAGAAATACATATCGTAAAGAGGTCAATGGAATGCAGACTGTGAGGAAAGTGCAAGGAAGCTCTCATTGGTGGCCAATCAAAACATCTGAATTAACAACGTGGATATTCGTAAAATCTGCCATGATGTATGTGTTCTAACAGGCCCACAAAGTGGTTACTAAAATCAGATTGATATATTTGCCTGTTTTCGCTACATTATATCTAGAAGTTATCCCTTACCATAGCTAGCCATATAGAAATGGGTGGTAGTAGTTGAAGCCGTTTTGAAGTGTAAAGCAGGTGGTGACGATGGCATGAGCACATATTGGGGTTGACATGCGTATATACCTCGCATTTTTACCCATTGTGTGAAATACATAGTAGGCAAATTTTCCTTTGTTTTGGTCGAATTCCATTGATCTATGTACTGGGCAAATAACAGTATTCTCAGTGATGACATTGGTAGAGGTCTGCTTGCCTGGCAGGGAGTAACACAGGCCTGGCAGGGAGTAACACAGGCCTGGCAGGGAGTAACACAGGCCTGGCAGGGAGTAACACAGGCCTGGCAGGGAGTAACACAGGCCTGGCAGGGAGTAACACAGGCCTGGCAGGGAGTAACACAGGCCTGGCAGGGAGTAACACAGGCCTGGCAGGGAGTAACACAGGCCTGGCAGGGAGTAACACAGGCCTGGCAGGGAGTAACACAGGCCTGGCAGGGAGTAACACAGGCCTGGCAGGGAGTAACACAGGCCTGGCAGGGAGTAACACAGGCCTGGCAGGGAGTAACACAGGCCTGGACGGTGACGTGCCAGGTCACACACAAAATAACAATAGATTCCTACACTGATGAATGACCGTTTTGTTCTATAGCTACACTGATGAATTACTGTGTTGTTTTATAGCTACACTGATGAATTACCGTGTTGTTTTATAGCTACACTGATGAATTACCGTGTTGTTTTATAGCTACACTGATGAATTACCGTGTTGTTTTATAGCTACACTGATGATTTACCGTGTTGTTTTATAGCAACACTGATGATTTACCGTGTTGTTTTATAGCAACACTGATGAATTGTCGTGTTGTTTTATAGCTACACTGATGAATTGTCGTGTTGTTTTGTAGCTACACTGATGAATTACCGTGTTGTTTTATAGCTACACTGATGAATTACCGTGTTGTTTTGTAGCTACACTGATGAATTACCGTGTTGTTTTGTAGCTACACTGATGAATTACCGTGTTGTTTTATAGCTACACAGATGATTTACCGTGTTGTTTTATAGCAACACTGATGAATTGCCGTGTTGTTTTATAGCTACACTGATGAATTACCGTGTTGTTTTATAGCTACACTGATGAATTACCGTGTTGTTTTATAGCAACACTGATGAATTACCGTGTTGTTTTATAGCTACACTGATGAATTGTCGTGTTGTTTTGTAGCTACACTGATGAATTACCGTGTTGTTTTATAGCTACACTGATGAATTACCGTGTTGTTTTATAGCAACACTGATGATTTACCGTGTTGTTTTATAGCAACACTGATGAATTACCGTGTTGTTTTATAGCTACACTGATGAATTACCGTGTTGTTTTGTAGCTACACTGATGAATTACCGTGTTGTTTTATAGCTACACTGATGAATTACCGTGTTGTTTTGTAGCTACACTGATGAATTACCGTGTTGTTTTGTAGCTACACTGATGAATTATCGTGTTGTTTTGTAGCTACACTGATGAATTACCGTGTTGTTTTGTAGCTACACTGATGAATTACCGTGTTGTTTTGTAGCTACACTGATGAATTACCGTGTTGTTTTGTAGCTACACTGATGAATTACCGTGTTGTTTTATAGCTACACTGATGAATTACCGTGTTGTTTTATAGCTACACTGATGATTTACCGTGTTGTTTTATAGCTACACTGATGAATTGCCGTGTTGTTTTATAGCTACACTGATGAATTGCCGTGTTGTTTTATAGCTACACTGATGATTTACCGTGTTGTTTTAAAGCTACACTGATGATTTACCGTGTTGTTTTATAGCAACACTGATGAATTGCCGTGTTGTTTTATAGCTACACTGATGAATTACCGTGTTGTTTTATAGCTACACTGATGAATTACCGTGTTGTTTTAAAGCTACACTGATGATTTACCGTGTTGTTTTATAGCTACACAGATGAATTACCGTGTTGTTTTATAGCTACACAGATGAATTACCGTGTTGTTTTATAGCTACACAGATGAATTACCGTGTTGTTTTATAGCTACACTGATGAATTACCGTGTTGTTTTATAGCTACACTGATGAATTACCGTGTTGTTTTATAGCTACACTGATGAATTACCGTGTTGTTTTATAGCTACACTGATGAATTACCGTGTTGTTTTATAGCTACACTGATGAATTACCGTGTTGTTTTATAGCTACACTGATGAATTACCGTGTTGTTTTATAGCTACACTGATGATTTACCGTGTTGTTTTATAGCTACACTGATGATTTACCGTGTTGTTTTATAGCTACACTGATGATTTACCGTGTTGTTTTATAGCTACACTGATGAATTACCGTGTTGTTTTATAGCTACACAGATTAATTACCGTGTTGTTTTATAGCTACACTGATGAATTACCGTGTTGTTTTATAGCTACACTGATGAATTACCGTGTTGTTTTATAGCTACACTGATGAATTACCGTGTTGTTTTATAGCTACACTGATGAATTACCGTGTTGTTTTATAGCTACACTGATGAATTACCGTGTTGTTTTATAGCTACACTGATGAATTACCGTGTTGTTTTATAGCTACACTGATGATTTACCGTGTTGTTTTATAGCTACACTGATGAATTACCATGTTGTTTTATAGCTACACTGATGAATTGTCGTGTTGTTTTGTAGCTACACTGATGAATTACCGTGTTGTTTTATAGCAACACTGATGAATTACCGTGTTGTTTTATAGCTACACAGATGAATTACCGTGTTGTTTTATAGCTACACAGATGAATTACCGTGTTGTTTTATAGCTACACTGATGAATTACCGTGTTGTTTTATAGCTACACTGATGAATTACCGTGTTGTTTTATAGCTACACTGATGATTTACCGTGTTGTTTTAAAGCTACACTGATGATTTACCGTGTTGTTTTATAGCAACACTGATGAATTACCGTGTTGTTTTATAGCAACACTGATGAATTACCGTGTTGTTTTATAGCTACACAGATGAATTACCGTGTTGTTTTATAGCTACACAGATGAATTACCGTGTTGTTTTATAGCTACACAGATGAATTACTGTGTTGTTTTATAGCTACACTGATGAATTACCGTGTTGTTTTATAGCTACACTGATGAATTACCGTGTTGTTTTATAGCTACACTGATGAATTACCGTGTTGTTTTATAGCTACACTGATGAATTACCGTGTTGTTTTATAGCTACACTGATGATTTACCGTGTTGTTTTATAGCTACACTGATGATTTACCGTGTTGTTTTATAGCTACACTGATGAATTACCGTGTTGTTTTATAGATACACTGATGAATTACCGTGTTGTTTTATAGCTACACTGATGAATTACCGTGTTGTTTTGAACTGAAGGACTTGGTCAGGATGTTAAACACACCTTGGTTGGTGTGAGTTGGAAGTGTGTTCTGTACCAGCTTTAGTTTGACAACCAGGTAAAACAATAACATTCATTCATTAGTCATGAATCAATGTGTGCGTATGTCCCAAACCCTATATAGTGCCCTTCTTTTGACCAGGGACCCTAGGGGTGCCAGCGAATAGGGTGCCATTTGGGACGTACACACAGACGTCACAAACAGGACTGGGCTTAGTAGGAAATGGAGTTGGACGGTGTGTTATGTGTTCTTTCGTTTCACAACGTGAGATAATTGCAGAGGTCAGAGGAAATACTCCCCAGAAGAGACAAGTTGGGAATGGACAAGGACAAGTTGGGTCACGCCACAGCTGTGGGCTATAGTTGTCTCACTAATTCTGTAGAGATGCACTCAGGATATTTGTGTTGTGATGGTTAATGCAGTTTAATCCAGTAATCCGAATTCAGGTTATATTCTAACTTCAGCGCGAGTCAGATTTGTGATTCGGGGGGTTGTGAACTGTTGTAGTTGCTGGTGCATTACTCTCCGTGTGTGGTTACCTTCGTGCAGGACGTCCCGTAGAGTGACTCTCAGTCTGGAGATGGCGATGTCTTTGACTTTGGCTTTGACCTCCAGCAGACTAACACTTCTCAGGTCGTTCTTTTCAATACGCAGTGACGGGTAGCCTGGAAGGGAGGGGGAGAGACAGTGGGTGGGAGGGAGGGAGGGAAAGACAGAGAGAAGGACACATACAGAGTCAAGTCAGTGTGAGTTTGAATCAGACTTCTAATACACCCTCTCCTCTCCTCCCTCCACATGCACCCTCTCCTCTCCTCCCTCCACATGCACCCTCTCCTCCCTCCACATGCACCCTCTCCTCCCTCCACATGCACCCTCTCCTCCCTCCACATGCACCCTCTCCTCCCTCCACATGCACCCTCTCCTCCCTCCTAACACACTAACTTTACTGTCTCTTTCACCTTCACCCGCCAATCAACATAAAAATACAAAAAGGATTTGGAACCTTAGTATGATGACTGAATTATAAGTATTATCTGAGAGTCAGAGTTTATGAAAAGCATGTCTAAAACTGAATCAACATCTTCAATTGGCAAGTTTGTAGTGTAAAAGGCTTAAAGAGAGTTGAAAACAATCAGACAAGACAACCAACCAGAGATGAGGCTGATTGGATATTTCATAACATCTCCACAACATATGTTATTGTTTGAAGCCTGTCCTACTGCTGGGAAATATGAATACTCACATATCTCAACAACGACATAAGCTCCCTATCACAAAGTCAATGTCAACATAACCCCTTTCTATAAACATGTAGACAGTTATTGTAACATGTCAGTGGAGACAGATAACACGACAGTACAGCATATTGTAGTGTGACTGCAGCTGGCTAACAGAACAGCATATTGTAGTCTGACTGCAGCTGGCTAACAGAACAGCATATTGTAATCTGACTGCAGCTGGCTAACAGTACAGCATATTGTAGTCTGACTGCAGCTGGCAAACAGTACAGCATATTGTAGTGTGACTGCAGCTGGCTAACAGTACAGCATATTGTAGTCTGACTGCAGCTGGCTAACAGAACAGCATATTGTAGTCTGACTGCAGCTGGCTAACAGTACAGCATATTGTAGTCTGACTGCAGCTGGCTAACAGTACAACATATTGTAGTCTGACAGCAGCTGGCTAACAGTACAACATATTGTAGTCTGACTGCAGCTGGCTAACAGTACAGCATATTGTAGTCTGACTGCAGCTGGCTAACAGTACAGCATATTGTAGTCTGACTGCAGCTGGCTAACAGTACAACATATTGTAGTCTGACAGCAGCTGGCTAACAGTACAACATATTGTAGTCTGACTGCAGCTGGCTAACAGTACAGCATATTGTAGTCTGACTGCAGCTGGCTAACAGTACATCATATTGTAGTCTGACTGCAGCTGGCTAACAGTACAACATATTGTAGTCTGACTGCAGCTGGCTAACAGTACAGCATATTGTAGTCTGACTGCAGCTGGCTAACAGAACAGCATATTGTAGTCTGACTGCAGCTGGCTAACAGAACATCATATTGTAGTCTGACTGCAGCTGGCTAACAGTACAGCATATTGTAGTCTGACTGCAGCTGGCTAACAGTACATCATATTGTAGTCTGACTGCAGCTGGCTAACAGTACAACATATTGTAGTCTGACTGCAGCTGGCTAACAGTACAGCATATTGTAGTCTGACTGCAGCTGGCTAACAGGTAAACAAGGAATCCTTTGTGAGTCTGCCTTATTCGCAGTAACTCAGGGTACGTCCCAAATGACACCCTATTCCTTAGGTAGTGCACTACTTTTCACCAGAGGAAAAGTAAGGCACTACATAGGGGATAGGGTGCCATTTAGGACAACCTCAGAGTGTGTGGTTAACCGCTTGTGATGAGTGGATCAGTGAGGCGAGAAGAGACGTAACAGGGAGCGTTTAACAGATTGGCAGCAAAGTATTAAAACTACAATCTGGGATTTGAGTTTGAGCCCATTCTTCCACGAGACATTCAATAATTTGGTGTTTTGTTGATGGTGGTGGATTACGCCGTCTCAGGTGCCCCTCCAGAACCTTCCATAAGTGTTCAATTGGGTTGAGATCTAGTGAGAGACACACACACACACGGTGCATGGGTCAGCTGTTTGTTCACCCGCAACTGCTAATTACCCATCCGTAAACACCCGACTATGTGATAAAGTGAAAATCTGAGGCCCGCACCCGGCTAACCTAATAAAGAAAATGTAGGCTACTGTCAGAGACGGTGGAATGATTCTTTGACAAGGGGTACAGGATTATTTTTTGCCCAACTTAGATATTTTTCTGCTTATAATTTCCAACATTTTGTTAAAGCTATTTGTTAGTCAATATGTCTATAATTAGCTTCTCTTCTGTCATTACTTGTCCTAAAATACTAAATGAACCATTGCTCACCAGAATAATGTCAAATCAATAGAATGAATGTTTCAAATCTAGTTGACATCGGTCAAGTTCTCTGTAATCCATCCTTCTTTCGCGGAGAAAATACGCTTAGGGACCGTGGAGAAAATGCAATTAAAAAATGGCAAAGTTTTTTGTGCAACATTTCCTAATGACAACAGTTTGACCGCTGGGTCACTCGGGAGCCCAACCAGTTGTAGGAAATAGAAAGCTGTGAAAACGACCCAAAATGTTTCTGATAAGATTTCAGTTCGGATTGGATGATGCTGATAAAGATAACACCTGTACAGACGTCCCCAACTGTGCATTCACATTCGCTCAAGATGCTGAAAGATGTCATATTTCTGAACTCCTGTTCACAAGTCAAAATGTACATTTGGCATATAATTTTACTAAAAAAATGCAGGAGTAATTCTGCAGGAGTTAATATTAAGGCTACGTTATAGACATACAGTCAGTCAGTTCCCATTTAATCCATCTGAACAGCAGGCTACAGTTCCCTTGACGTGCCTTAGGACTGTATGAAGTCACCGTCTTGTGACTGTCCAATTTGTATAGCACCTCACAATCACACATAACAGAGCCTCCTCTAAGATTTTACCAAATCTTTCGCTAACATTAGACTACTGTTCTGACCCTCCCTTCTATAACATTAGACTACTGTTCTGACCCTCCCTTCTATAACATTAGACTACTGTTCTGACCCTCCCTTCTATAACATTAGACTACTGTTCTGACCCTCCCTTCTATAACAGACTACTGTTCTGACCCTCCCTTCTATAACATTAGACTACTGTTCTGACCCTCCCTTCTATAACATTAGACTACTGTTCTGACCCTCCCTTCTATAACATTAGACTACTGTTCTGACCCTCCCTTCTATAACATTAGACTACTGTTCTGACCCTCCCTTCTATAACATTAGACTACTGTTCTGAAACTCCCTTCTATAACATTAGACTACTGTTCTGACCCTCCCTTCTATAACATTAGACTACTGTTCTGACCCTCCCTTCTATAACATTAGACTACTGTTCTGACCCTCCCTTCTATAACATTAGACTACTGTTCTGACCCTCCCTTCTATAACATTAGACTACTGTTCTGACCCTCCCTTCTATAACATTAGACTACTGTTCTGACCCTCCCTTCTATAACATTAGACTACTGTTCTGACCCTCCCTTCTATAACATTAGACTACTGTTCTGACCCTCCCTTCTATAACATTAGACTACTGTTCTGACCCTCCCTTCTATAACATTAGACTACTGTTCTGACCCTCCCTTCTATAACATTAGACTACTGTTCTGACCCTCCCTTCTATAACATTAGACTACTGTTCTGACCCTCCCTTCTATAACATTAGACTACTGTTCTGACCCTCCCTTCTATAACATTAGACTACTGTTCTGACCCTCCCTTCTATAACATTAGACTACTGTTCTGACCCTCCCTTCTATAACATTAGACTACTGTTCTGACCCTCCCTTCTATAACATTAGACTACTGTTCTGACCCTCCCTTCTATAACATTAGACTACTGTTCTGACCCTCCCTTCTATAACATTAGACTACTGTTCTGACCCTCCCTTCTATAACATTAGACTACTGTTCTGACCCTCCCTTCTATAACATTAGACTACTGTTCTGACCCTCCCTTCTATAACATTAGACTACTGTTCTGACCCTCCCTTCTATAACATTAGACTACTGTTCTGACCCTCCCTTCTATAACATTAGACTACTGTTCTGACCCTCCCTTCTATAACATTAGACTAGTGTTCTGACCCTCCCTTCTATAACATTAGACTAGTGTTCTGACCCTTTCCTTCTCTTTATTTTCAACTCCATTTCACAGTTTCTCTTATTGAATTAAACTGACATTGGCCTCAGTGGATCGACATTAACTTTGTCTACCCCTTCCCAAAAGCTTTTAGTGTGTAGGCTTTTTAGCATGTTAAAAGTTAGGCCCTAAAGCTTACGCATGAATGCCAGCTAGCCTAAATATAATGAAAGAAAAACCTCAATGTAGACTATAGATATAAATTGCACAAGAATTATACATTCAGAGTTGCAAAGAAAAAGCCATATCTTCCTCTGTCAAGTGTCTGTTCTTTTGCCCATCTTAATCTTTTCTTTTTATTGGCCAGTCTGATATTATGGCTTTTTCTTTGCAACTCTGCCTAGAAGGCCAGCATCACGGAGTCGCCTCTTCACTGTTGATGTTGAGACTGGTGTTTTGAGGGTACTATTTAATGAAGCTGCAAGTTGAGAACTTGTGAGGTGTCTGTTTCTCAAACTAGACACTAATGTACTTGTCCTCTTGCTCAGTTGTGAACCGGGGCCTCCCACTCCTCTTTCTATTCTGGTTAGAGCCAGTTTGTGCTGTTCTGTGAAGGGAGTAGTACACACTTGGATTAGCCAACACAACGTGCCATTGGAACTCAGGAGTGATGGTTGCTGATAATGGGCCTCTGTACGCCTAAGTAGATAATCCATTAAATGTCAGCCGTTTCTACACTGTATTTCTGATCAATTTGATGTTATTTTAAATGGACAGAAAAAAACATTTTCTTTCAAAACAAGGACATTTCTAAGTGACCCCAAACTTTTGAAGTGTACAGTATATCTGTTACAGGGAGCAGACATAAGCCTTCTAGTATTTCTACAGTCTTGAGACTCAAGAGATGTTACAGCTTGTTGCTGCCACCTAGTGGGTAAACTGAGAACACCTAACTACATTAAATGTCAACCACCCGTGTGATTTTTAAAATTGTTAAATGTTACCTTTATTTAACTAGGCAAGTCATTTAAGAACAAATTCTTACATAAAATGACCACGGATTTCATAATTGTAATTTTTGTTGAAACATGTTTTGAGCTTGTATTTCATCTTTGGCTACGGCCTAACGAATACAACACCACTCTGGTGACAACCCAGTCTCAAAAAAAAAAATGTTTTAACTGTTTGGAACTTTTGGAAAATCAAGCTTTTCCTCCAGACCGTGCAGTTCTGCTTGTAAAATTACCACAAATGTTACCCTTTTCATAAAACATTTATTTTTTTAAATTGTACAAAAAGTACACATTTGTTGACGGTCTATGATTGTTCGTTACAAGATGATGGATAACGGTAATGATAACGGTAATGATAACAGTGCCACCAGCCCTGGTGGAGTCGTTTTCACTGTGAGGAACGGCACTGCAACGTCACCAATGATAGCACTGATTAAGGATGCAAATCTAACCAGTTAGGTAGACGGTGTAGTATAGTAGTATAGATGATTACATCACAGAAACATGGCTATGAATGATTTAGTATTAGTTATGAATAGGGTCCTGTGTTTTGGACTAGAATGTCACATGACCTGTACTAAGCCTTATCCAGAAATGAGAATAATAAAAAAAAAGCAATTGTCTGAAGATGGTGCTGGACCATCTGACATAAAAAGACAAGGGGACAGTTTGATGAAAACACTTTAAATAAAAAGGTTCAAATCCAGGCACGTCACATGATTTCTCAAAACACAGGCCTAGTTCTGAAAATGGATGGGCCCATGGTAAGACAGGACTACATGTGAGTGAACTTACTTTTGGTTTCATGGATGGTGGCACCAGGGTTTGGGAAGGTGGCGGCAGCAGGCAGGAGAATGGGTGCAGTGCCAGGGTGATTGTCTAATGGTGAGAGGACAGGGGGGAGTGAGGGAGAGTTGGAGAGAGAGAGCGACAGAGGTGATTAAGGGTTGGGTAAATGGTTGGTGTTGAAGCAAGCAACCACAAGACAGAGTAGAGGGGTGTAGTAGCGGGACACGGCCACTAGATGGCCAGAGTAGAGGGGTGTAGTAGCGGGACACGGCCACTAGATGGCCAGAGTAGAGGGGTGTAGTAGTGGGACACGGCCACTAGATGGCCAGAGTAGAGGGGTGTAGTAGCGGGACACGGCCACTAGATGGCCAGAGTGCACATCCAGGGAGAAAATGAGCACAAACCAATTCAAGCTTTCTATTTCAGAGGAAAAATTAAAAGTGGATTCTAATGTATTTGAAGGGCTATCCCTTTCAAAAAGTAATGATGAGTACTTCTAAAACGACTAGGCTACTACTAGTTGAGGGGACATAACAGAGAGCTGCTCTCACAACTACACTTTGACACGGGTGCGTATCAAATGGAATTTGCCATTTGGGACAAACATGCAGATATAACCCCTTAACAGAGACAGTCCCTTGGCTGCCACATGACTCCTATCTTGTTGATCACAACCTTCTGACACCAGTTTAGCTAATTAGATGATTTTCATCACAGACATGTTATTTGGTGGAGGACAGAAGCTCTGGTGACAGACGGTAGGGATGAGAAACAGGAAGTATCCCAAATGGCACCCTATTCCCTACATATAGTGCATTCAGAAAGTCTTCAGACCCCTTGACTTCTTCCACTTTGTTAAGTTACAGCCTTATTCTAAAATGGATAATCTTTTTCCTCATCAATCTACACATGCTACCCCATAATGACAAAGCAAAAACAGTTTTAGAAATTATTTAGAAAATATATAAATAAAATAAAACTGAAATATCAAAAGAATTCTGTCAACAGCTCTGGTGGTCATTCCTGCAGTCAGCACGCTCCCTCAAAACATCTGTGGCATTGTGTGAAAACTGCACATCTGAGTGGACTTGTGTCCCCAGTATAATGACCATGCTGTTTAATCAGCTTCTTGATATGCCACACCTGTCAGGTGGATGGATTATCTTGGCAAAGGAGAAATGCTCACTAACAGGGATGGAAACAAATTTGTGCTCAACATTTTAGAGAAATAAGCTTTTTGTTCGTATGGATTTCTGGTATCTTTTATTGCAGCTCATGAAGCAAGGGACCAACACTTTACATGTTGCGTTTATATTTTTGTTCAGTGTACATTCAGTCTGAGACTGCCATCCTAGAAGTAATTTGTGTGACTTCAAAATGAGGGGTGTTGTACAAAATTCACCAGCAATTGGATCCCCTCTAACCAATCAAGTTGAGAACGTCATCATGTAGGCCAGCTCTGGCCCAGCCCATCAGTTTCTGGGTCCAATCAGAACGGTCAGAATGTGTTGGCCTTTCAGGTTATGTCGATATTGGACTTGTTTTACTGTGGATATAGATACTTTGGTACCTGTTTCCTCCAGCATCTTCACAAGGTCCTTTGCAGTCGTTCTGGGATTGATTTGCACCAAAGTACGTTAATCTCTAGGATACAGAACGCGTCTCCTTCCTGAGCGGTATGACGGCTGCGTGGTCCCATGGTGTTTATACTTGCGTACTATTGTTTGTACAGATGAACGTTGTACCTTCAGGTGTTTGGAAATTGCTCCCAAGGATGAACCAGACTTGTAGAGGTCTACAACTAGTTTTTTGAAGTCTTGGCTTATTTCTTTTGATGTTCCCATGATGCCGAGCAAAGAGGCACTGAATTTGAAGGTAGGCCTTGAAATACATCCACATGTACACCTCCAATTGACTCAAATGATGTCAATTAGCCTATCAGAAGCTTCTAAAGCCATGACATCATTTTCTGGAATTTTCTGGAAAGTGTGTGCTTGTATGCACGCATGTGTGAGTGTGTCTTACTGGTCACAGGAGTGGCGTTGTTGGGTGTGTCAGCTCTCAGGTACTGGGTGGTCTGGGTGGACGGTTGGGACAGGCCCTGGGAACTGCCACTATCTGAAACACTGGAACAGAAGGGGAGAAGGGAGGGAACAGAAGTCATGATGAAAGTGAGGACGACACCAACTTCGCAACACTTCTCTAACATAATTATAAAGTCATTTTCAGTTAAACACCAGCTCTGCTCCTATTGGCAACCTGGCCAGGCACCCTGTGACAGTGTCCTGGAGGAGCCAGTTCTGTCTTGCTAGGCCTCAAACCAGACAGACTTTAACAGATAGAGAACCCATCACTGCTGTACAACCCGACACTAAGAAATCATTCCTATTTAGAATAACAGGAGGGTTTGTCTGTTCACATCTCACCATCAGCAGACTGATTCAATCTAACCAACCCTAATAAACAGCATTAAAGCAACTCCATTTATCTCAAATATTGCATTAGATAGATTCCTGGCTGGCTGTGGGAGCATGTGAGAGAGACAGATGACTCAGATCAACACTGACCGGAGATAACACTGAGACTGACTGATATGAAACTACCAAGATGGAATCAATGGTAGAAATGTAAAGTAGTGAACCTGAATATCCTGTTGTTAGAAATCTAATTTCAGACCACATCCATCCTCACATAGCTTCTGAGTAGGAATGGTGATCTAAGATCAGGTAGTCCTGTTTTATACATTATAACTGATCAGCACGGAGAAGCCTTGTTAATATGATTACTCTTCATAACCATTTATATTGGCATAGAAAAACGCTAACACAGTAAATATTAAAAATAATGTATTCATTTTGCAACAGAAACCGAAAAATAACCTTATTCCTTAGTGGACAAGTTAAGGTAGTCACTCACTGTTTGAGTTAGTACTTACATTTAATGAACACAACCCTGGGTAAATGCAGTGAGCCACAGGCCTAACCAGGGCTGTGGTTCCACTGGGGGGGTATGTATGTATGTATGTATGTATGTATGTGTGTGTGTGTGTCAGGCTTTCGGGCGCCAGACAACGTGATCGGGAAGATTTTTTTTTTTATGGACCATTTGAGAAATGTACCTAACCACATGCATCAGGTGCGTGACCCACTAGGGCGTCCACCCACTAGGGCGTCCACCCACGGTCATCTTAACAGAACATGCACCTCAAGTAATGAAGCAGACAAAATGTAATTTGCCATTCTAAACGCCGCACCAGTGGTTCAATGTCTGACACATGAAAATCCCCATTAGAAACATAGAAACAGGAGGAATCTACAGACGCAACCACTAGGATGGGTTGATAATATGACTAGGATTCAACCACTAGGATGGGTTGATAATATGACTAGGATTCAACCACTAGGATGGGTTGATAATATGACTAGAATTCAACCACTAGGATGGTTGATAATATGACTAGGATTCAACCACTAGGATGGGTTGATAATATGACTAGAATTCAACCACTAGGATTGGTTGATAATATGACTAGAATTCAACCACTAGGATGGGTTGATAATATGACTAGGATTCAACCACTAGGATGGGTTGATAATATGACTAGGATTCAACCACTAGGATGGGTTGATAATATGACTAGAATTCAACCACTAGGATGGGTTGATAATATGACTAGAATTCAACCACTAGGATGGGTTGATAATATGACTAGAATTCAACCACTAGGATGGGTTGATAATATGACTAGAATTCAACCACTAGGATGGGTTGATAATATGACTAGAATTCAACCACTAGGATGGGTTGATAATATGACTAGAATTCAACCACTAGGATGGGTTGATAATATGACTAGAATTCAACCACTAGGATGGGTTGATAATATGACTAGAATTCAACCACTAGGATGGGTTGATAATATGACTAGAATTCAACCACTAGGATATGTTGATAATATGACTAGAATTCAACCACTAGGATGGGTTGATAATATGACTAGAATTCAACCACTAGGATGGGTTGATAATATGACTAGAATTCAACCACTAGGATGGGTTGATAATATGACTAGGATTCAACCACTAGGATGGGTTGATAATATGACTAGGATTCAACCACTAGGATGGGTTGATAATATGACTAGGATTCAACCACTAGGATGGGTTGATAATATGACTAGAATTCAACCACTAGGATGGGTTGATAATATGACTAGAATTCAACCACTAGGATGGGTTGATAATATGACTAGAATTCAACCACTAGGATGGGTTGATAATATGACTAGAATTCAACCACTAGGATGGGTTGATAATATGACTAGAATTCAACCACTAGGATGGGTTGATAATATGACTAGGATTCAACCACTAGGATGGGTTGATAATATGACTAGGATTCAACCACTAGGATGGGTTGATAATATGACTAGGATTCAACCACTAGGATGGGTTGATAATATGACTAGGATTCAACCACTAGGATGGGTTGATAATATGACTAGAATTCAACCACTAGGATGGGTTGATAATATGACTAGAATTCAACCACTAGGATGGGTTGATAATATGACTAGGATTCAACCACTAGGATGGGTTGATAATATGACTAGGATTCAACCACTAGGATGGGTTGATAATATGACTAGGATTCAACCACTAGGATGGGTTGATAATATGACTAGAATTCAACCACTAGGATGGGTTGATAATATGACTAGAATTCAACCACTAGGATAGTTGATAATATGACTAGGATTCAACCACTAGGATGGGTTGATAATATGACTAGGATTCAACCACTAGGATGGGTTGATAATATGACTAGAATTCAACCACTAGGATGGGTTGATAATATGACTAGAATTCAACCACTAGGATGGGTTGATAATATGACTAGGATTCAACCACTAGGATAGGTTGATAATATGACTAGGATTCAACCACTAGGATGGGTTGATAATATGACTAGAACAGCCAGTAGAACAGCAGAGAAAGGCTGGTTTCCATGGCATTGATTAAATATTCATAAAATAATTGCTACGTTTCAATGGTCAGATTTTGACCAGGCTACATTTTGAAGCATGTTAAAAGACATGCCTCATAATATGAAGTAAAACGTTTAGTTTTTAAAACAATTAAGTATCTGTTTTCATATTGCATACTGCCCTTGCTCACATTGCAAAGTGGTGGGTAACGTGCTAAGTCTGTCTACCGGCACTTGAATGACACAATTAGGCTAAAAGTTGAGAAATAAAAATTGTAGCTTTCAAAATAGTTGCCATCAAAATAGTTAACACACAATTGCATTTAGAATAGTAGCTCAATGACTTCTTTAAGCACGTTTCATCCAGCAGCAACGAGCTGAGGAGCAGCAACGAGCTGAGGAGCTGCAGCAGCAACGAGCTGAGGAGCTGCAACGAGCTGAGGAGCTGCAACGAGCTGAGGAGCTGCAGCAGCTGAAGTGCGGAGGTCAAACACGTGTCAATTTATTTCCACTAAGTTATGCATATTTTCCTTTACACCAATAAGCATGACGGTGAAAGGTATTTGCGTCGACGTATTTCCATCAATTAATAAAAAACATTATTTTGCAATAGGATTGTTTTTCACCGGTCAATTTGGCCAGCAACAATTTTATTTATTGTGTATTCATTTATTTATTTTTTTAATCTACCAATTACGGGCTAACGGAAACCCTGCTGTGTGTGTTCGGTCACCAAATACTGTGCCCTCTGAAATGATTGGGACAGTGAAACATTTCTTCTTCTTTTGGCTCTATACACCAAAAGCTTCTGGTACATAGTCCCCCATTTAGGGGAGCAAAAGTGTTGGGACAAATTCACGTGTATTAAAATAGTAAAGAGTTCAGTATTTGGTCCCCTATTACTAGCATGCAATGACTACATCAAGCTTGAACACATTTGCTGTCTGTTTTGGTTGTTTCAGATTATTTTGTGCCAAATAGAAATTAATGGTAGATAATGTACAGTGTCATTTATGAGTCTTTATTGTAAATAAGAAGACTTCTACATTGATGTGGATGGAATCATGATTTCAGATCATCCTGAATGAATGGTGAATAATGATGAGTGAGAATATTTGCGCATCTAACTTTCTCACTCATCATTATTCACTATTATCCGTAACCATGGTACCATCCACATTAATTTAGAAGTGTATGGGAACAAATACTTCACTTTTTAATACTTATGTACATTTGTCCCAATACTGTTGCTCCCCTAAAATGGGACGACTATTGTGCCTGCAGGATGAATGGAGGCACATTTCACTGAGCAGGAATTCACTTCAATACAACTTAATTAATCCTCCTTAGGGGGCCCCAGGTACTGACCTGTCATCCAGCTCTACTCTTTTCATGCTGTGTAAATGCATAACAGCCAGGACAATGGCTACCAGGAAGATGACAGCACAGCAGACCCCAACACTGATATAGAACACCCTGGTAGAGGTGGTAGGAATGGACACTCCATCTGGAGGAGAAAGGAGAGGATCCAAGGTCAACAGACAGTTCATATACAGGTAACTGGCAAAGTTATGGAAACACAAGTAAAATAAGGATACAAAGTATATTGAAAGCAGGCGCTTCCACACAGGTGTGGTTCCTGAGTTAATTCATCAATAAACATCCCATCATGCTTAGGGTCATGTATAAAAATGCCCAGTTGCCCATTATTTTGGCTACCATGGCTAGAAGAGATCTCAGTGACTTTGAAAGAGGGATCTCAAAAGGAGCACAGGGGTTTTAAAGGGTGTCAAATCAAATCATCAAATAAAAGTTGATTTCTCGCGTACACAGATTAGCAGATGTTAAAGCAAGTGAAGTGAAATGCTTGTGTTTCTAGCTCCAGCAGTGCAGTAAATGTGGTGACGTCTATGAGCAACAACGGCTCAGCCGTGAAGTGGTAGGCAACACAAGTTCGCAGAACGGGACCACAGAGTGCTGAAGCGCGTAAAAATTGTCTGTCCTCAGTTGCAACACTCATTACAGAGTTCCAAACTGCCTCTGAAAGCAACGTCAGCACAATAACTTTTTGTTGGGAACTTTGGAAGTATGCTTGGGGTCGTTGTCCATTTGGAAGACCCATTTGAGACCAAGCTTTAACTTCCTGACTGAGGTCTTGAGATGTTGCTTCAATATATCCACATAATTTTCCTTCCTCATGATGCCATCTATTTTGTGAAGTGCACCAGTCCCTCTTGCAGCAAAGCACCCCCACAACATGATCCTGCCACCCCCGTGCTTCACAGTTGGGATGGTGTTCTTCGGCTTGAAAGCCTCCCCCTTTTTCCTCCAAACATAACGATGGTCATTATGGCCAAACTGTTCTATTTTTGTTTAATCAGACCAGAGGACATTTCTCGCAAACCGTAGACTGGCTTTTTTATGGCGGTTTTGGAGCAGTGGCTTCTTCCTTGCTGAGCGGCCTTTCAGGTTATGTCGATATAGGACTTGTTTTACTGTGGATATAGATACTTTTGTACCGGTTTCCTCCAGCATCTTCACAAGATCCTTTGCTGTTGTTCTGGGATTGATTCGCATTTTTCACACCAAAGTACAGACAGACCACGTCTCCTTCCTGAGCGATATGACGGCTGCGTGGTCCCATGGTGTTTATACTTGCATACTATTGTTTGTACAGATTAACGTGGCACCTTCAGGCGTTTGGAAATTGCTCCCAAGGATGAACCAGACTTGTGGAGGTCTACAATTGTTTTTCTGAAGTCTTGGCATGATGTCGAGCAAAGAGGCACAGAGTTTGAAGGCAGGCCTTCAAATACATCCACAGGTACAACTCCAATTGACTCAAATTATGTAAATTAGCCTATCAGAAGCTTCTAAAGCCATGACATAATTTTCTGGAATTTTCCAAGCAGTTTAAAGGCACAGTCAACTTAGTGAATGTAAACTTCTGACCCACTGGAATTGTGATATAGTGAATTATAAGTGAAATAATCTGTCTGTAAACAATTGTTGGAAGAATGACTTGTGTCATGTACAAAGTAGATGTCCTAACTGACTTGCCAAAACTGTAGTTTGTTAACATGAAATCTGTGCAGTGGTTGTAAAATGAGTTTTAATGACTTCAACCTAAGTGTATGTAAACTTCCGACTTCAACTGTATATAGCTAAGTGGTTAGCTTGGTAACATCAGATAATCCCCTCCTGGATCAAGAGCCCTGCTGTCTAATATTTGGTTTGTTCGTGCACCAAACTGTGTAGCATTTTTGAGTTGGGATATCTGTCCTGTAAATACTTTAGATCAGATGCTATATTCTCTATGGGATTTTACATGTACTTGTTTGCATTGCTAATCATCAGATTACAAAAGCCCAGTGGGGTTTGAAACTAGCGCCCCTGGTATGGCACAAGGTCGGTATGAAGGTATGATAATCTGGATACCGTCCACGCATAATGCAGTCCTAAAGAGCAATGCCTCTGACCCAAGCTGGTCAAATAAAAAAAGCTGGTCTCCGCCCCTCTCTCCGTCTAAACTCATCTCTTGGTCTGAAAGCTCTCCTCTCATCCCTGTGTCTTTTAAAAGCCTTTGAGACGCCTCAGGTTCAGGCCCACCCAAGCAGCAAGAGAAGGCAAGTACTAAGTATCAGAACAGATAATGTCTGCTGGTCACGGAGGTAGCCGCAGCACACAACTCACTATAATAGTCTGTGTTCAATTTAACTCTTTGGTTGTATACTGCCACTTAGTCTGAGCCTTGTTTAGGGGACAGAATATATGATTTACGCCTATATGGAGCTGGTTTAGGGGGCAGGATATGATTTACGGCTATATGGAGCTGGTTTAGGGGGCAGGATATGATTTACGGCTATATGGAGCTGGTTTAGGGGGCAGGATATGATTTACGGCTATATGGAGCTGGTTTAGGGGACAGGATATGATTTACGGCTATATGGATTGGCCTACTTACTCTCTGGTCTCTGAATGGTCTTGTTGTTGGATACCGGAGGATTCTTCGGATCAGAATCTATTCCTGTTAGAGATACACAGAGGATGAAGAAAGAGTTAGACCAGAAAGCAAAACCAGTAGTGGAACAAAACAGAAAAACATTAACGGACAGGTAAGGATGGAGGGTAACATGTGTCAGTGTATACAGGGCTGTAGGTAAGGATGGAGGGTAACATGTGTCAGTGTATACAGGGCTGTAGGTAAGGATGGAGGGTAACATGTGTCAGTGTATACAGGGCTGTAGGTAAGGATGGAGGGTAACATGTGTCAGTGTATACAGGGCTGTAGGTAAAGATGGAGGGTAACACCCTACTACCTCATCCCCATATTTATTTTTTACTTCCACTCATTTTGAACTCCAGTATCTCTATTTGCACATCCTATCATTCCAGTGTTAATGCTAATCTGTAATTTATCTCACCAGTTTGGCCTATTTATTGTCCTACCTTCCTAACCTTACTGCATTTTGCACTACATTTTGCACTCTGTATATAGATTTTCTATTGTGTTTTTGACTGTACGTTTGTTTATTCTCATGTGTAACTCTGTTGTTTTTTGTCACACTGCTTTGCTTTGTCTTGACCAGGTCACAGTTGTAAATGAGAACTTGTTCTCAACTGACCTACCTGATTAAATAAAAATATAAAATAAACAGAAGTCAGCTAGGCCAGTGTATACAGGGCTGTAGCCACACAGATTGCCACAAACTAAGCATGTACCAAGATGTGATACAACTTGGAAATAGCCAGCTGCTTAACAGTCCTGGAAAGACAGACACCATTTTACAACATGGTATATGGAGAGAGAGAGAGAGAGAGAGGGGCATACAAACACTATCCTCAGGTGGCTGATTTAACTCATGTGCTTACAATAAGGGCATAGATTTACTGTCCATTTCCTGTCAGCAAGCATTTGACTAGTATGCTGTGGGCTAGAGCCAGAGTGTGTGTAATTATCTAGTTGACTAGTATGCTGTGGGCTAGAGCCAGAGTGTGTGTAATTATCTAGTTGACTAGTATGCTGTGGGCTAGAGCCAGAGTGTGTGTAATTATCTAGTTGACTAGTATGCTGTGGGCTAGAGCCAGAGTGTGTGTAATTATCTAGTTGACTAGTATGCTGTGGGCTAGAGCCAGAGTGTGTGTAATTATCTAGTTGACTAGTATGCTGTGGGCTAGAGCCAGAGTGTGTGTAATTATCTAGTTGACTAGTATGCTGTGGGCTAGAGCCAGAGTGTGTGTAATTATCTAGTTGACTAGTATGCTGTGGGCTAGAGCCAGAGTGTGTGTAATTATCTAGTTGACTAGTATGCTGTGGGCTAGAGCCAGAGTGTGTGTAATTATCTAGTTGACTAGTATGCTGTGGGCTAGAGCCAGAGTGTGTGTAATTATCTAGTTGACTAGTATGCTGTGGGCTAGAGCCAGAGTGTGTGTAATTATCTAGTTGACTAGTATGCTGTGGGCTAGAGCCAGAGTGTGTGTAATTATCTAGTTGACTAGTATGCTGTGGGCTAGAGCCAGAGTGTGTGTAATTATCTAGTTGACTAGTATGCTGTGGGCTAGAGCCAGAGTGTGTGTAATTATCTAGTTGACTAGTATGCTGTGGGCTAGAGCCAGAGTGTGTGTAATTATCTAGTTGACTAGTATGCTGTGGGCTAGAGCCAGAGTGTGTGTAATTATCTAGTTGACTAGTATGCTGTGGGCTAGAGCCAGAGTGTGTGTAATTATCTAGTTGACTAGTATGCTGTGGGCTAGAGCCAGAGTGTGTGTAATTATCTAGTTGACTAGTATGCTGTGGGCTAGAGCCAGAGTGTGTGTAATTATCTAGTTGGGTTGAAAATAGCAGCAGCAGAGCTTAAGACAAACACCTTTCCCTCAACATAACCCTTACATCAACTCAGCACTGCTATTACTGCCTGAGGGAGAGAACCATGCCAAGGAACTGACAGAAAAAACACACACCCCCCCCTCATTAAGGAGTGTGCAACTGGACCTCCAGAACACACACTCACACAGTGCCCAAATACAGCACAAACACTGATAGTAGGGCTGTGCCGGTCATGGAGTTTTTGGTTGTGGTTATTTGTCAGGCGAATGTCCACGGTCACCATTAGAACTGTTCAAATAGGTAAATGAAGGAGGCATTGTCTCCTCGCACCCCGTCTGCTGTGCAGCAACACAGGCCTTGACGTTCAAGTCATCTGACCCCCCGCCACAAAAAAAGGTCTGCAACACAATTTTCACATTGTATGACGCAAGGAACCACATTAAAATAAAATGAGTCCCTATATTTGTTCAATGTCGACAGAATCAAGCCTTTAGATGTTAATATATATTTGTCAAACATGACTGGCGTTTAGCCTATATTTATCTAATTAAAAGTCTCATTAAAGTTTAGATACTTTTTCTGGTGCCTCCCCCATGTCAGAATCGGTTTTGAGGAGGCTGTAGCCAATATGCATATCATCTACACTTTGACATGTAAGCTTTTATATTTATATAGTCTACATGAAACATTTATTTGAATATTATTCTAATGTTGGCCTCTCGGGTCCAACTCTGATGGGAGTAATTGTTTGATATTGTGATTTGGGTGTGAAGATCTTTATTTCCGTTGCCTAGTAACCACAGTAAACAAGTATCATGCAGTGGTCATGTGGTTGCAGCGCAGATAGAACAAGGGCTGCAGTCCAAACACTTAAGACACACCCTAACCCCTCAAATTAAGTGGACACTTCTGATGACGTGTCGTGACGTCTGACGAGTGTACACTTGCAGGGCAAGTGGCGAGGGAGGAAGGAATGATTTTTTAAACGGACCACACTTGCCCGGAAATCCGTCACCTCGTTCATCCCGCGATGATTGTGTTTTCAGCCAACGGTGTGTGGGTGCTTTATATTAACTATATAATTATTAATATACACATACTGTGCGATAGCTAGCAAATTAATTAGCTAACTAACGTTAGCCTGCAAAGCGTTAGCTTACTTCTACATTTTCCAAAAACTAACCAAACAAAACAATTACTTTTACGAGACGTGTTTGTGCCGCCATGTGCATTAGTAGCACAATGTCTAACTTATTTACATTAGTTTTTATTTACACTTGTATGTTGACTTCTTCATTGATGATGTTTTAAAGTTTTCGCTGACTTTTCTTAGCGGATATACATTCGTCGCAAATTGAATTATGGGGCGTTTCAGGCCCCGTGAGTGAACAGAATTGTACACTCGCAAACTCGACTAAAAACGAGGGCTGAGGGGCTTACGTTGCAAACTTCCCTTGCTTGGCTAATCATTTGGACTGCCATCCAAGATGGCGACGGTGATTCCCCCAAGGGCATAAGGCGTTGGTAAGTGGACGAGGGTGTGTCTTAAGTTTTTGGACTGCAGCCAGGAAGACCGATATTTCACCGGTTGTATAAATGTGAAGCATCCGGTGGCCGTTTCCACTCACTAGCCCAGTGGCCGTTTCCACTCACTAGCCCAGTGGCCGTTTCCACTCACTAGCCCAGTGGCCGTTTCCACTCACTAGCCCAGTGGCCGTTTCCACTCACTAGCCCAGTGGCCGTTTCCACACACTAGCCCAGTGGCCGTTTCCACTCACTAGCCCAGTGGCCGTTTCCACTCACTAGCCCAGTGGCCGTTTCCACTCACTAGCCCAGTGGCCGTTTCCACTCACTAGCCCAGTGGCCGTTTCCACTCACTAGCCCAGTGGCCGTTTCCACTCACTAGCCCAGTGGCCGTTTCCACTCACTAGCCCAGTGGCCGTTTCCACTCACTAGCCCAGTGGCCGTTTCCACTCACTAGCCCAGTGGCCGTTTCCACTCACTAGCCCAGTGGCCGTTTCCACTCACTAGCCCAGTGGCCGTTTCCACTCACTAGCCCAGTGGCCGGCAGCAGGAGAAGATAGACACTGAGCTAATTTGATCTCAATACAGTTCTTTCCAAAACTACAATCTGAATACAGTGAACTCCATTTTATAGACTTGACCCTTTTTTAGTTATTGCACACGCCCACTTCATAGAGGCGTTCCCAAATGGAAATATGCAAATACATGCTAGAATACACCAATAGAATGTCGCTAGCTCATGCGTGGCTCTGCCCACCTTGATTAGTTTGCTCCCATTGTAAACGACAGGCTGTGAACCATCTTGGGTTAGTTTGGTTGCAGTGTGCAGCTGTTGTATACATAATACGGTTTGTTAGCCTAGCATGGATTTCATCACTGTCTCAGATTCACATTCACTTAGAAATGTCCTCACAAATAATGACATTTCATAGTTCATTTCAGCAGAGATGGTGGCTTTCAGCATAGTTTTTGCATCTTTACAAACTGCATAAAACATATCACAAGAGCACTATCCATGAGGCAGTACAGACACAGATGGCGTTACAGCATCAGTACAGACACAGATGGCGTTGCAGCATCAGTACAGACACAGATGGCGTTGCAGCATCAGTACAGACACAGATGGCGTTGCAGCATCAGTACAGACACAGATGGCGGTGCAGCATCAGTACAGACACAGATGGCGTTGCAGCATCAGTACAGACACAGATGGCGTTGCAGCATCAGTACAGACACAGATGGCGTTGCAGCATCAGTACAGACACAGATGGCGTTGCAGCATCAGTACAGACACAGATGGCGTTGCAGCATCAGTACAGACACAGATGGCGTTGCAGCATCAGTACAGACACAGATGGCGTTGCAGCATCAGTACAGACACAGATGGCGTTGCAGCATCAGTACAGACACAGATGGCGTTGCAGCATCACTACAGACACAGATGGCGTTGCAGCATCAGTACAGACACAGATGGCGTTGCAGCATCAGTACAGACACAGATGGCGTTGCAGCATCAGTACAGACACAGATGGCGTTGCAGCATCAGTACAGACACAGATGGCGTTGCAGCATCAGTACAGACACAGATGGCGTTGCAGCATCAGTACAGACACAGATGGCGTTGCAGCATCAGTACAGACACAGATGGCGTTGCAGCATCAGTACAGACACAGATGGCGTTGCAGCATCAGTACAGACACAGATGGCGTTGCAGCATCAGTAGACACAGATGGCGTTGCAGCATCAGTACAGATACGGATCGTGTGCAGCATCAGTACAGACACAGATGGCGTTGCAGCATCAGTACAGACACAGATGGTGTTGCAGCATCAGTACAGATACGGATCGTGTGCAGCATCAGTACAGACACAGATGGCGTTACAGCATCAGTACAGACACAGATGGCGTTACAGCATCAGTACAGACACAGATGGCGTTACAGCATCAGTACAGACACAGATCGTGTTGCAGCAGCAGAGGGAGTGCATTTTGAAGGGAGGAGATGGAGACAGTGAATAATAATTGTGTTCACTGGGGGCCAAAGGTTTGGAATATTACTCATTCAAGGGTTCTTTATTTGCACTATTTTTTTACATTGTAGAATAAAAGTGAAGACATCAAAACTATGACATAATACATATGGAATCATGTAGTAACCAAAAAAGTGTTAAACAAATCTAATTATATTTTATATTTGAGATTCTTTTTATGGCCACCTTTTCCTTGATGACAGCTTTGCACACTCTTGGCATTCTCTCAACCAGCTTCACCTGGAATGCTTTTCCATCAGTATTGAAGGAGTTCCCACATATGCTGAGCACTTGTTGGCTGCTTTTCCTTCACTGCGGTCCGACTCATCACAAAACATCTACATTTGGTTAAGGTTGGAACCAAAAATCTCAAATTTGGACTCCAGACCAAAGGACACATTCCCACAGTTCTAATGTCCATTGCTCATGTTTCTTGGCCCAAGCAAGTCTCTTCTTATTATTGGTTTCCTTGCAGCAATTAGATCATGAAGGCCTGATTCACATAGTCTCCTCTGAACAGTTGATGTTGAGATGTGTCTGTTACTTTTATTTGGGCTGCAATCTGAGGCTGGTAACTCTAATGAACTTATCCTCTGCAGGAGAGGTATTTCTGGGTCTTCCATTCCTGTAGCGGTCCTCATGAAGCTTGTTGAGAGAACGCCATGAGTATGCAAAGCTGTCATCAAGGCAAAGGTGGCTACTTTGAAGAATCTCAATATATAAAATGTAATTAGATTTGTTTAACACTTTTTTTGGTTACTACATGATTCCATATGTGTTATTTCATAGTTTTGAAGTCTTCACTTTTATTCTACAATGTAAAAAATAGTGCAAATAAAGAAAAACCCTTGAATGAGTAATATTCCAAACTTTTTGCCCCCAGTGCATATAGGATATATTTACTTACAGTAAATACAATAAAATGTATGTATTAGAACAGTTATTTTATATAAGTACTGTGCCAGCCCTAACTGACAGGAAGAGGAGTCTTACGTTTGTAGCACATTTTCCTCCTCTTGAAGTTGAGGACTGTGAAGTTGTTTGAGTGGATGGTGAGGTTGAGCTGTACTGTCAGGACCGCCTCTCCATCCACCTTCCCTGAGCAGAACAGGTCCACTCTGAAAACTACACACAGAGAGAGCGAGACAGAGAGAGAGAGAGCGAGACAGAGAGAGAGAGAGCGAGACAGAGAGCGAGAGCGAGACAGAGAGCGAGAGCGAGACAGAGAGCGAGAGCGAGACAGAGAGCGAGAGCGAGACAGAGAGCGAGAGCGAGACAGAGAGCGAGAGCGAGACAGAGAGCGAGACAGAGAGCGAGAGCGAGACAGAGAGCGAGAGCGAGACAGAGAGCGAGAGCGAGACAGAGAGCGAGACAGAGAGCGAGAGCGAGACAGAGAGCGAGAGCGAGACAGAGAGCGAGAGCGAGAGCGAGACAGAGAGCGAGAGCGAGACAGAGAGCGAGAGCGAGACAGAGAGCGAGAGCGAGACAGAGAGCGAGAGCGAGACAGAGAGCGAGAGCGAGACAGAGAGCGAGAGCGAGACAGAGAGCGAGAGCGAGACAGAGAGCGAGAGCGAGACAGAGAGCGAGAGCGAGACAGAGAGCGAGAGCGAGACAGAGAGCGAGAGCGAGAGCGAGACAGAGAGCGAGAGCGAGACAGAGAGCGAGAGCGAGACAGAGAGCGAGAGCGAGAGCGAGACAGAGAGCGAGAGCGAGACAGAGAGCGAGAGCGAGACAGAGAGCGAGAGCGAGACAGAGAGCGAGACAGAGAGCGAGAGCGAGACAGAGAGCGAGAGCGAGACAGAGAGCGAGACAGAGAGCGAGACAGAGAGCGAGACAGAGAGCGAGAGCGAGACAGACAGAGAGCGAGACAGAGAGCGAGACAGAGAGCGAGAGCGAGACAGAGAGCGAGACAGAGAGCGAGAGCGAGACAGAGAGCGAGAGCGAGACCGAGAGCGAGAGCGAGACAGAGAGCGAGAGCGAGACAGAGAGCGAGACAGAGAGCGAGAGCGAGACAGAGAGCGAGAGCGAGACAGAGAGCGAGAGCGAGACAGAGAGCGAGAGCGAGACAGAGAGCGAGAGCGAGACAGAGAGCGAGAGCGAGACAGAGAGCGAGAGCGAGACAGAGAGCGAGAGCGAGACAGAGAGCGAGAGCGAGACAGAGAGCGAGAGCGAGACAGAGAGCGAGAGCGAGAGCGAGACAGAGAGCGAGAGCGAGACAGAGAGCGAGAGCGAGACAGAGAGCGAGAGCGAGACAGAGAGCGAGAGCGAGACAGAGAGCGAGAGCGAGACAGAGAGCGAGAGCGAGACAGAGAGCGAGAGCGAGACAGAGAGCGAGAGCGAGACAGAGAGCGAGAGCGAGACAGAGAGCGAGAGCGAGACAGAGAGCGAGAGCGAGACAGAGAGCGAGAGCGAGACAGAGAGCGAGAGCGAGACAGAGAGAGAGAGCGAGACAGAGAGAGAGAGAGCGAGACAGAGAGAGAGAGAGCGAGACAGAGAGAGAGAGAGCGAGACAGAGAGAGAGAGAGCGAGACAGAGAGAGAGAGAGCGAGACAGAGAGAGAGAGAGCGAGACAGAGAGAGAGAGAGCGAGACAGAGAGAGCGAGCGAGACAGAGAGCGAGAGCGAGAGAGAGAGCGAGACAGAGAGAGAGAGCGAGACAGAGAGCGAGAGCGAGACAGAGAGCGAGAGCGAGACAGAGAGCGAGAGCGAGACAGAGAGCGAGAGCGAGACAGAGAGCGAGAGCGAGACAGAGAGCGAGAGCGAGACAGAGAGCGAGAGCGAGACAGAGAGCGAGAGCGAGACAGAGAGCGAGAGCGAGACAGAGAGCGAGACAGAGAGCGAGAGCGAGACAGAGAGCGAGAGCGAGACAGAGAGCGAGAGAGACAGAGAGCGAGAGAGACAGAGAGCGAGAGAGACAGAGAGCGAGAGAGACAGAGAGCGAGAGAGACAGAGAGCGAGAGAGACAGAGAGCGAGAGAGACAGAGAGCGAGAGAGACAGAGAGCGAGAGAGACAGAGAGCGAGAGAGACAGAGAGCGAAAGAGAGCGAGAGAGACCGAGAGCGAGAGACACATTACACTGGGTTCCCTTGTGGGGGGGTATAACTTTCATATACCAGCGGAGGATGGGAAGTGGTGATTGGTTGACAGACCTGAGGCTGTGCGAGGCACCTCCCCCTGGGTAGAGATGTTACTTTGTGGTTGGTTCATAGCTGCAGGGCTGTCTACATAGAAACCGATCCTGTAATCAACCTGTTGGAGAGGAGTGGAGAGAAGGATGAGTGTGTGTGTGTGTGTGTGTGTGTGTGTGTGTGTGTGTGTGTGTGTGTGTGTGTGTGTGTGTGTGTACCTTGTCCTTGGATTGCCAGGTAAAGTGTAGGCTGTTGGTGTCGCTGGGTACAGGCAGGATGAAGGACAGAGCATAGTGATTCACCACGTCATCCCTCACATAGTACAGCTCTGCATCCAGACCTGCAACACACACAGTTAGTGCAACATGAAGACCTGAAAGAGTGAGACAAACACAGGGATGGGCATTTGAAAAAAATTCACTATTTGAATAATTCATTTAAAATATGGATAGTGGAAAACGTTTAAAAAAAAACGTTGTTTAAAACGTGGACACTTGTGGCTGGTGGTGTGAGACACGGGACGGAGAGAGAGAGAGAGAAAGTTGCCAGACTCGTGCTAGTTAGACAAACCTCTTGTCCACCATCCCATCTGGCAGTGCCATTATTGCATCAAATCTATGTAAAGAACGTAGCTGAGATAGCTAGCTAGGCTAGATGCCATTTTGCTGCACTCCCAGTTCTTGTATACAACAACTCTATTCAGATGAAACAGCCTGCCTGTCAAATGCTCGTTGTAGCCTCCTCCTCATTTAGACAACTTCATTTGGGTCATTTTAATTAATTTTGCATTGATTAGAGATCGCCCACTTCCAGTTGCTACCAGTGTTTTATACACTGCATTCGGAAAGTATTCAGACCTCTTGAATTTTTCAACATTTTGTTACGTTACAGCCTTATTCTAAAATGGATTAAATTGTTTGTTTTCCCTCATAAAAACAACAACAAATCAGATGAACAGAAGTATTCAGACTCTTTACTCAGTCATTTGTTGAAGAACCTTTGGCAGCGATTACAGCCTTGAGTCTTCTTGGGTATGAAGCTACAAGCTTGGCACAGCTTTATTTGGGGAGTTTCTCCCATTCTTCTCTACAGACCCTCTCAAGCTCTGTCAGGTTGGATGGGGAGCATCGCTGCACAGCTATTTTCAGGTCTCTCCAGAGGTGTTCGATCGGGTTAAAGTACTAGGCTCTGGTCGGGCCATTCAAAGATAATCAGAAACTTGTTCTGAACCTTTGACCCAGTCTGAGGTCCTGAGCGCTCCAGAGCAGGTTTTCAGCGCTCACGCTGTCCGACAGACTTTCTGCTCAAAGGCTCTGTATGCTGTACGCATGTAATAACATACATAACCAATATATTGTACACATGTACCAAGTTAATTAAAAACTATGCAAATTAACCTATAGACCGATAAGTATGACTAGTGTTGCACATTTTGGGGAATATTCAGAGGTGGAAACTTTCTAGGGGAATTAACGGGAAAATATGGGAATTAACAGATATGCAAATTAATACCATTTAAAATGTAGATATTTTTGCATTGGATATACAGCGGGTGAAATAAGTATTGAACACGTCACCATTTTTCTCAGTAAATATATTTCCAAAGGTGCTATTGACATGACATTTTCACCATATGTTGGTAACAACCCAAGTAATCCATACATACAAAGAAACCAAAACAAATAAGTTCAGAAATTAAGTTATGTGTAATAATGTGAAATATGACAGGGAAAAAGTATTGAACACATGAAGAAAGGGAGGTGCAAAAAGGCATGGAAAGCCAAGACAACAGCTGAAAACTATCAGTAATTAAAAAGCAATCCAGCCCCCTGTCAGTGCAAATTAATATCAGCTGGTTCAGTCCCAACTGATGGCCTACAAAAAGGTCTCATTGCCAAGGTGTCACACAAGACACATCTCATACTTATCGGTTTCTTTTTGTATGTATGGATTACTTTGGTTGTTACCAACATCTGGTGAAAATGTCATGTCAATAGCACCTTTGGAAATATATTTACTGAGAAAACTGGTGACGTGTTCAACACTTATTTCACCCGCTGTATTTACAATATCATATGGAGACAGAAACATAAACCTTTTACCTTATGATAAGTAGACAAATTATTAAATCCTTCCAATAGACATTTTAAAAAACAACTTAGTTACAAATTGAACTTTAATTCAATTACTTGACTCTTCACATGGGATGATTTCACTGAACAACAAAAGGGAATATTGAATGATCCCCAATGATCCATCGCATCTCCCAAAAACATTTTCAACATACATCTGTAAAATGATAGTCTAGAAACTAAAGCTTTGGTTGTCTTCCTCTCAGGCTTCCATGTCTTCTCCCTGGACCTCCTCAATGTCCACCTCTTGAACATCAGACTCTGAGGCCTCATCTTCACTGTCACTTTCCAACCTTGTTGAGGATAGCTCATTGTCAGGCTCAAAAAACCTAAAATTTGCCCAGATGGCCACCAGTTTTTCAGCCTTGTATTGGTCAGCCTGTTGCGTGCTTTGGTGTGTGTGTTCCCAAACAAGGACCCGTTGCGCTCTGAGGCGGCTGATGTTGGTGGGATTTGGAGGATGATGGAGGAAACAGGGGAAAGAGCCTCAGATCCACAAAGTCCCTTCCACCAGGTGGCTGATGAGATATGTTAACACGACTACCATATTGCATCTCCATCCCAAAGCCCTTGCTTGGAAGTGTACTCTGTTAGACTGCCAAGAACCTTGCCCTCACCCAGTCGGCGAGACATGGTAGTGATGACACCATAGGCCTTGTTGATCTCTGCACCAGACAGGATGCTCTTGCCAGCATACTTGGGGTCCAACATGAACGCTGCAGCGTGTATGGGCTTCAGGCAGAAGTCTTCACGCTTTTTGATGCATTTCAGAACTGCAGTTTCCTCTGCTTGGAGGAACATTGAAGTGGGCAGGGCAGTACGGATTTCTTCTCTTATATCTGCAGCCAGAGTCTGAACATCAGACAGGATGGCATTGTCTCCCTCAATCCGTGCAATGGCTACTGCTATAGGTTTCAGGAGTTTCAGGCTGTTTACCACGCTCTCCCAAAAAACATAATCCAGGAGGATCCTCTTGATGGGGCTGACCATATCGGCAGACTGTGATATGGCCATTTCTTGGAGAGACTCCTTCCCCTCCAGGAGACTGTCAAACATGATGACACCACCCTAACGAGTGTTGCTGGGCAGCTTCAATGTGAGCTCTTCTCACTTTGCTCGGTGAGCTAGCAAAAACTAACTAGCAGAAATTGTTAACAAATTAGAAATTATTTAAACACTTTGCTGTAGGCTACTATTTACTAGTTAACAAAAAAATCATGTATGTCATATAACTGCGTGCACTGCGCATGTGATGGAAGAGTGCACTGTACATGTGATGGAAGAATTAATAACTTCATCATGCTCAAAGGGATATTCAATGTCTGCGTTTTACCCATCTACCAGTAGGTGACCTTTGCGAGGCGTTGGAAAACGTCCCTGGTTTGTGTTTGAAATTCACTGCTCAAATGAGGGACAGATAATTATATGTGTGGTACAGAGATGATGTAGTCGTTCAAAAAAATCTATTATTGCAGACAGTGTGAGTCCATGCAACTTGTTTACTCCCACATTTATTTAGGCTTGACATAACAAAGGGGTTGAATACTTTTTGACTCAAGACATTCAGGTTTATGTTTAATTAATTTGTAAACATTTCAAAAATATATATAATTCCACTTTGACATCATGGGATATTGTGTGTAGGCCAGTGACACAAAATCTCAATTTAATCAGGCTGTAACAACAAAATGTGGAAAGAGTCTAGAGATGTCAATACTTTGAAGGCACTGTAGATACACGTGATTTTGTCCTTGAAACATTTAATTGAAATACTGTGGAATTGGAGGACTGCTTCTTTGACCGGTGGCTTCAAATACTTATTTGCCGATACAAAGCATTAGCAATCCAGGGTTTATATCATTGGTTGCGGCACATGGAGCCTCTGACTGCAGTGCCAACAAAAACAAGCTGCAAAGATCATAAAAACTACATTAGAACTTAACCAGAGACCAAGCAAAGAGCAGCCCTCATACATTCCCTGCAATATGCCTATAACTTAAGACTTATACAGAGAAGAGCAAATCATAAAAGAAGCTCAATGGGGTCCAGGCCTGCCTGGGGACTACTTCCCAGTATCAAGGCCTGCCTGGGGACTACTTCCCAGTATCAAGGCCTGCCTGGGGACTACTTCCCAGTATCAAGGCCTGCCTGGGGACTACTTCCCAGTATCAAGGCCTGCCTGGGGACTACTTCCCAGTATCAAGGCCTGCCTGGGGACTACTTCCCAGTATCAAGGCCTGCCTGGGGACAAGGTATATTTTATAGTAAAACAAGGTCATCTAAACACAAGTTTCTTTCTAAATGTACAAGCGAAGGTATGATTCAGCCCATTTCAGTGTGTAGGCTGGCTCTCTGTGTGTAAGTGTAATGAAATCCCCCTGCATGCCCTCGTTCCTGTGGGCCCCAGTCTGGCTGAGAGGACAGCCTGTTAACCACTCTCTCTAATATTCAAAGAGAAGAGGAATGTCCCCACTGCCCAGACGTTCCTCCCTCAATACCCCAGGGCAAGCCACAATCTCAGATATCAGTGTTTTCCCTCGCAACCCCACGCTTAGAGTCCCCCATAGGCTAGGGCCGGCTCGGACTACGTGTGGGTACGGATGTGGGTACACAGACCCGCAAGGTACTGCTGCCCCTCATGATGAGTTTAGAGGTTTTGTGGCCCCCTACCACATCAAAGTTCTCACGCCTTTTCCAGGGACAAAACAACAAGAAGAGTTCTGATTGGATAACATTTTAATATCCAATTGCAGGAAAATACAGCTATCAATATTAATCTCAATAGCAACTATTTTACAGCCAATATACTGTATTTGACTTGGCTTTGAGATAGAGTGCAAAATGCACATTGGCCATTGGGATTGCATAGGCCTCATTGGGCAGTAAGCTACAACTGCAACGTACTGTTAGATTACTACATGGCTACTAGTAGTGGGTATTATATTTACAGTTAGTGATGTAGGTAATGTGTTTTGAGTTTCCATTTCCTCGGGTGGTGAATCAGCTCCAAACAGATTAACCATTAGATTAGTGCATATAAAGACACAGGGAAAGTCATCATCCTGGAGCTCTATTTAACCAAGAATGCATGACCATAACTGTATTAGCTTGCACATTATACCATTTTGAATAACAGAATGAAAAGATGAAAACACATTTCTTGAATACCATCTCAGTAGTTAACTACACTTATTAACAAAGTTGTGAATGACTTTAGAAGATAACTCATTTTGTAACTCTGAAACACTTTGAAAATGTTAGCTTGGAGCCCAGCCTGGTACAAAGTAGTGCACTATGTAGGCAACAGGGTGCAATTTGGGACGCAGCCCAGGGTTAGGGGGAAAACAAGTCCCCGGCAGTGGGAGAATTCCTCAGAGTAATGTGTGGATCTCTCGTTGTAACAAAACAACAGCTTTACATTCCTCAGCTTCCACCTTAAACCCATCCACTCCTTACCCCTAGCAAGCCCCAGCCCAGCCAACCCTTACACACCCCCCCCATCAGTCAGATCAGAAGGGCATCTAGTTTGTGGAGGATGGAAACCTTTGTGGCTTGGTAACTTGCTAGGGCTTTTATTTTCTAAGTGAAGGTACATGTCTGGGAACCCAGTCCAGATGGGTTTGTCCTTTAACGGACTTGCTGTTTTGTACACCAGCTTCAAAACAGCGGAAAATATTTAGATTATGGAAGAAAAAAAAAACTTCACAGCTGTTTCGATAGTACAATGATTCTCTACACTATACTTGCTTGTTTTGTCACAAACTGAAATTAGAAATTAAGCAGCCAGGAAATGGCGTAGTGATTTCTGCATTTAAAGTACCTTTAAACCACACAGACTCAGTAGGGAGGGGGGGGGGGGGGTGGACTGGGAAAGACAACGGGTGTTTCTCAATATGCATACTAACGTGTTCGGAACAGTAAGCATATAAGTCTATATCAAAGTACAGTTGAAGTCGGACGTTTACATACACTTAGGTTGAAGTCATTAAAACAGATTTTTCAACCACTCCACAGATTTCATGTTAACAAACTATAGTTTTGGCAAGTCAGTTAGGACATCTACTGCATGACACAAGTAATTCTTCCAACAATTATTTACAGACAGATTATTTCACTATATCACAATTCCAGTGGGTCAGACGTTAACATACACTAAGTTGACTGTGCCTTTAAACACCATGTAATGGCTTTAGAAGCTTCTGATAGGCTAATTGACATAATTTGAGTCAATTGGAGGTGTACCTGTGGATGTATTTCAAGGCCTACCTTCAAACTCAGTGCCTCTTTGCTCGACATCATGGGAAAATCTAAAGAAAATCAGCCAAGACCTTCACATGTCTGGTTCACACTTGGGAGCAATTTCCAAACGCCTGAAGGCATACAATAGTATAGAAGTATAAACACCATGGGACCACGCAGTCATCATACCTCTCAGGAAGGAGACGCGTTCTGTCTCCTAGAGATGAACGTACTTTGGTGTGAAAAGTGCAAATCAATCCCAGAACAACAGCAAAGGACCTTGTGAAGTTGGAGGAAACAGGTACAAAAGTATCTATATTCACAGTAAAACGAGTCCTATATCGACATAACCTGAAAGGCCGCTCAGCAAGGAAGAAGCCACTGCTCCAAAACCGCCATAAAAAAGCCAGACTACGGTTTGCAACTGCACATGGGGACAAACGATCATACTTTTTGGAGAAATGTCCTCTGGTCTGATGAAACAAAAATAGAACTGTTTGGCCATAATGACCATCGTTATGTTTGGAGGAAAAAGGGGGAGGCTTGGGGACAATGACCCCAAGCATACTTCCAAAGTTGTGGCAAAATGGCTTAAGGACAACAAAGTCAAGGTTTTGGAGTGGCCATCACAAAGCCCTGACCTCAATCCTATAGAAAATGTGTGGGCAGAACTGAAAAAGTGTGTGTGATCAAGGAGGCCTACAAACCTGACTCAGTTACACCAGTTCTGTCAGGAGGAATGGGCCAAAATTCACCCAACTTATTGTGGGAAGCTTGTGGAAGGCTACCTGAAACATTTGACCCAAGTTAAACAATTTAAAGGCAATGTTACCAAATACTAATTGAGTGTATGTAAACTTCTGACCCACTGGGAATGTGATGAAAGAAATAAAAGCTGAAATAAATCCCACTACTATTATTCTGACATTTCACATTCTTAAAATAAAGTGGTGATCCTAACTGACCCAAGACAGGGAATTTTTACAAGGATTAAATGTCAGGAATTGTGAAACACTTAGTTTAAATGTATTTGGCTAATTTGTGTAACTTCCCGACATCAACTGTATGTGAAACAGAGCGCAGTGTGTGAAACAGAGGGCAGTGTGTGAAACAGAGGGCAGTGTGTGAAACAGAGCGCAGTGTGTGAAACAGAGCGCAGTGTGTGAAACAGAGCGCAGTGTGTGAAACAGAGCGCAGTGTGTGAAACAGAGCGCAGTGTGTGAAACAGAGCGCAGTGTGTGAAACAGAGCGCAGTGTGTGAAACAGAGCGCAGTGTGTGAAACAGAGCGCAGTGTGTGAAACAGAGCGCAGTGTGTGAAACAGAGCGCAGTGTGTGAAACAGAGGGCAGTGTGTGAAACAGAGGGCAGTGTGTGAAACAGAGGGCAGTGTGTGAAACAGAGCGCAGTGTGTGAAACAGAGCGCAGTGTGTGAAACAGAGCGCAGTGTGTGAAACAGAGCGCAGTGTGTGAAACAGAGCGCAGTGTGTGAAACAGAGCGCAGTGTGTGAAACAGAGGGCAGTGTGTGAAACAGAGCGCAGTGTGTGAAACAGAGCGCAGTGTGTGAAACAGAGCGCAGTGTGTGAAACAGAGCGCAGTGTGTGAAACAGAGCGCAGTGTAAGGTAAGGAGAGGAGCTGTGGATCATGTTACAGCCCATAGAGCAGGAGGACAATAGGTAGCCAGCGGGGTGGGTGGTGGTGGTAGCCAGGTAGTAAGAGGAAGCAGCCCAGCCTGGACAGGTAGGTAGGTAGAACAAAGACCTTACTGTATAACAGAAGAGCCTTTGGTATAACTGTACGTCCCAGAGCCTCTTTCTAAGCAGAGCCTCCATCCATGAGAGTACAGGAGATAAACACGGACTCTCCCTGTCTGGTCTCTCCAGACAGATAAACTGCCCAGCCTGCCAGATGAACAGGCCTAAAGCTACGCGACAGTGAGGCCAGCTAAATCCAATGCAAATGTATGGAATGCAATGTCTCCTTGTCCATAGACTGATTTCAACGAGGCTTCCCCAGAGCTACTCTACCCTACACCTTCCTGGGTTAACTACCGCTACACCTTCCTGGGTTAACTACCGCTACACCTTCCTGGGTTAACTACCGCTACACCTTCCTGGGTTAACTACCGCTACACCTTCCTGGGTTAACTACCGCTACACCTTCCTGGGTTAACTACCGCTACACCTTCCTGCTTTAAACTATCAACTGGAAACCCTAAACAACCTCCCTCTCCTCTCCATGTCTGCTGTAGAGAGACAAGAAATATAATTAGAACATGAGTTTCAGTCATGGAAATGTGTACTGAAAACATGTTGGCTCATTATTTAAAAATAAGATGGAGAACACGCTATAAGCATCTTCTAAAATAATATTGCGATATGTTGATTCTTCCCCCATCACTACAGCAAATCAACACTGTTTTCCTTTTTTTTCTCCTGTTGTGGAGCTATGGTGTGAACTGATCATTGATCAGTATCTGTGAGAAACGTCTTTTGTACTAAATTAACTGGACTGAGCTGAAAACGCAGGATAGGTGAACGCAACATAGTGGATGCCTAGTCCCAGTGTCCAGGTCTCGCTCATCACTACAGAGAAGGAGAATAGAGAAAGGTTTAGAATAGTCAGCTGATACCTTGGATTGGAACTAGTTATAAACAGAGCATGAAGTGTTGAACTGTAACCTGGATACTTACAACTGAGCAGCCACAACTAACTGGGCGAAGGCGTTTGTTGATCTTCATCAAGCGAGCCGATTAAGAAGTTGTTATGGCTCTTGGTTGAACCCTTGAGGAATGAATAGTTCACACTTGGCTGAGAATGTACAATAGTGATACTGGTACTGAGTAAAAGTTGGGCCTGTCTGGAGTTTGGTGAAAATAAAGGAGCAGACCACTGCCTTGTACAGGTGGGGGTGTTTGGGGCAAACAATCTTGTCAAAGTGGGGGTTGTTTGGGCCGCATTAACATACCAACCTTAATAATAAATCACCTCTTAAAACGTCTGTATAAGAGAACCCCCCCTCCACACAGATGGCCATTTGTATAAAAGAGAACCCCCCCCCCTCCACACAGATGGCCATCTGTATAAGAGAACCCCCGATCCACACAGATGTTCAGTCCATCAGTCCTAATACCAACCAGGGGAATGAGAGCTCTCGTCGACAGAGGCTGGTCCACAGTGACGGGAAAACACTAAGATGGGACTCCACTTCCAGGTCAACTTCACAGAGCTGCTGCCTGTGTAGGGGGTGTGGCATGGGAGAGTTGGTCAGTTGGATCATAAAGTCATTATCTAGGACTTTGTGTGTGAAATATTCAAGATTCTAGACTAACTTCTGGTTTCGAGATTAAATTGTGGATTCAAGATTCCATCAAGATTCAAAGTATGATTCTTGGTCAATTGTGGTGGCAGAGACCACCAACCGTGGTCTCGGACTGGGTATGGCAGAAAGGACCAACCGTGGTCTAGGACTGGGTCTGGCAGAGAGGACCAACCGTGGTCTAGGACTGGGTCTGGCAGAGAGGACCAACCGTGGTCTAGGACTGGGTCTGGCAGAGAGGACCAACCGTGGTCTAGGACAGGGCCTGGCAGAGAGGACCAACCGTGGTCTAGGACAGGGCCTGGCAGAGAGGACCAACCGTGGTCTAGGACAGGGCCTGGCAGAGAGGACCAACCGTGGTCTAGGACTGGGTCTGGCAGAGAGGACCAACCGTGGTCTAGGACAGGGCCTGGCAGAGAGGACCAACCGTGGTCTAGGACAGGGCCTGGCAGAGAGGACCAACCGTGGTCTAGGACTGGGTCTGGCAGAGAGGACCAACCGTGGTCTAGGACTGGGTCTGGCAGAGAGGACCAACCGTGGTCTAGGACTGGGTCTGGCAGAGAGGACCAACCGTGGTCTAGGACTGGGTCTGGCAGAGAGGACCAACCGTGGTCTAGGACAGGGCCTGGCAGAGAGGACCAACCGTGGTCTAGGACAGGGCCTGGCAGAGAGGACCAACCGTGGTCTAGGACAGGGCCTGGCAGAGAGGACCAACCGTGGTCTAGGACTGGGTCTGGCAGAGAGGACCAACCGTGGTCTAGGACTGGGTCTGGCAGAGAGGACCAGATCACTTTTTTTTTCTTTTTTTTTTTATCTGAAACTGCCTGAAAGAAGCCTAAATTAAGAATGTCACAAAATGTGCTTACCCAGATGATCAAGATGAAATCCCAATAGCCTACACTTGATATGGCTATAATATGAGTTTTTAAAAGGTAGGCTAACATAACTGATATCCAAGTATTTTCATGGATAAGAGAAACAGTCCTAGCCCCTCCCACCACACAGTCATTCAACTTGCAGATTATCCTGGAAAATCAAGCCCAAACAGGCTAATATTATGGGAATGTAGAAACCACAAACATGCATGGGCTGAACACACACACCTGATTCATCTGCTGATGAAAAGCTCATTTTCAATAAAAAGGGTATTTCCATATAGGGAAAATTAATGACAGGACCTCTTTCTTAATCTGCTTTTACTAGTTTCTAGAAGGATCTGAGCCTGTCCAGAGGACACCCAGGAGGAGATGAGATGTCTTTAGCCAGACCAGATGAGGGGGTAGAGAAGAGAGGAGAAGAGAATTGCAGGTGGTGAGGGGACTGGAGACGGTTAGCAAAGCAAAACACCCAGTGTCACACACGATTTATGAGACAAGTCATCAGCCTGGCTGTCAGTCATGTGGGAAAACCATTAGTGATGCAGTCTGTGTGGAGGGCTGGAAGAAAACCATGGGTTCCCTTTAAGAAGTCTGGTTTTCTGCAGGCAAAGCATGGGTTCTCTTTAAGAAGTCTGGTTTGCTCTTCATTCCAAGAGGGATTCTCCTCATGTAGGCAAAGTTATCAAAATGAGAAGACAAGAGGAAATATAATCCCAAAACGGCCAAATAACTAACTAGATGCAATGCTTTGAATGTGTATACATTTTTTTTTATATAACCATCGTTACAACACAATTCATTCATTTTTAGTTAACAGCAGGAAGTGTATGTCAAGGACTGTAGTTTATATACAGACCTGGCAGCAACTGAGGCCTTGTGCCAACCTGAAAGGCACCCAAGGCTTTTGAAAACCAAGAGTTCATCCTGGGGCTAACACTCAGCCCAGGACTACCACTGTCCAAAGGATTGCGTAAAAACACTTTTGTAATGGCACTAGTGAGCAGTTGCATTTTAATCCAACTGACCAAGTAATATTGGCCTACCCTACAGCTCTCTGGTAGTTCAACATGGCCAAGTAATATTGGCCTACCCTACAGCTCTCTGGTAGTTCAACATGGCCAAGTAATATTGGCCTACCCTACAGCTCTCTGGTAGTTCAACATGGCCAAGTAATATTGGCCTACCCTACAGCTCTCTGGTAGTTCAACATGGCCAAGTAATATTGGCCTACCCTACAGCTCTGTGACACACAGAGAAGCGCAGGTCGGCGGGAGACGACCGTTAGACCCAATGACGTGTTTCTGCACATGAGCTTAGCTAGCCAACGATGCCATGACATCTGGGGTTTCTATTGGAGAAGCAGTTTCTGCCTATCTTCATACTGTACAGCCTTTGATATTATGCCTAATACTTAACCAAGAAATACTTAGGCATTTAGCTATGCGCTAAATATATTTTAACCACTTTTTATCCTGTGGCCTCCATTGATTTAGTCACCCTAATTTTGACCATCGTACAAGGGTAAAAACTTGAAAAACTAACGGATTATGATAGAGACATGAGGTTTGTACCATTGCTTTTCCTAGAGGAGTATAAACACGTTTTTGATTAGACTCCATAATCTCTTAAAAGATAAAGCGACAATTTCAGAATTTACCAAGCTACTGCAATTTCAGGTCAACTCAATAAAACAAGTTTAAAATATTAATGAAAATATCAAATAATGTCAGCTGTTTCAAAAACATGAATATGCTTAGTAGACTCACTGTGGCCGTGTTACCCGTAGATACATACTTTAGAGAAGACCCTGGTAGACTGACCGACAGCATATCCAGGCAACCTGCCTTAACCCTCTCAAGGATATAATACAGTTGGGTTTGATTTTGCCAAAACAAAAAGCCCTGTTTTCTCTAGCAGGGATGGAGAACGCACAATAAAGGACTAACCAAATTTAACAACCTCCCTTTCAACCTGATGTGAGACAATCCAGATGCCTAGTATTAACAAGTAAAAGTGGTTGCTAAAACTGTGACCATATTACAGTGCCAAGGCCTATGCTTTATGAAGGGAACCATCGCCATATTACAGTGCTTATTGATGGAGGAAACCAGGGAGAAACATGACTGTCGTGTAGATGCTTAGAACACCAAGACTCCAACATTGTTTACATGGTGTGTCAGATGAGTTTAAAGCTCCAGGGATCGGAGCTGACTGATTGTAATGTAAATACAGCCAATCAAATTCCACCTTTCAAACGCAGCAGAGAGAATTGAGATACAACAGGGGTGTAATCATTAGTCCAAACCGTAGCAAATAGTTGCTAACCGAAAACTTTTCAAGAAAAACAAGAGTTTCTATTGGACAATTCGAGGAAGGTCACGCCTCGTTTATTATTATTATTAATTTAACGAGGCAAGTCAGTTAAGAACTAATTCTTATTTACAACGACGGCCTACACCGGGCGGGCGGTTGTGATACAGGCTGGAATCGAACCAGGGTGTCTGTAGTGACGCCTCTAGCACTGAGATGCAGTGCCTTAGAACGCTGCATCACTCAGGAGGTCTGTTTCGTTCTGTTTGCTACCATTTGTTTCTGTTTGGTTTCTAGTGAATACACCCCAGTTGTTTGAACACAGAAAAAAAATACATAATTTCAACATAAAAAATAAAGTACAGACAGACGGAAACAGTAGACAGAACAGAAGGACAAAAATAAAGTACAGACAAGTAGGCTATAGTCCTGTGCTCTGCAGCAGCTAGCTACTCTGACCCCTGTAGAAAAGTGAGTCCGATTAGGATCTGTAAAATGAATTACAGAGGTTTGGAGCCCCCAGAGAGAAGGGGAGGAAATGGCTGAGAGTGATTAGGGGGAAAGCAGGAATACACATCGTCTCTATTGAGTCGTGAGCGGAGTCAGAGAGGAGAGAAGAGGATTTTGCTACTGGTCTCAGGTCTAGGCATACTCCTTATTGAACTAGTATCTGAGTGGATCGATATCTGCAGCTGTGCTTGCTATGCCGACCAGTTTTGGTGACAAAACAATCACTTGTGGAAAAGTATTTAATTTAATGAATTCTATCTGCAGCCAGCATTTTTGAGATAGATAGATTAGATATTGATCCCCAAGCGGAAATTTCTTTGTCAAGCAGCTACGAAAAAAACACAGGGCAGGTGCAAAATGCCAGAACAGAAATACACAAAAGACAGATACACGATACATAGAGCAGCAGTATGAAAAAGTATCAAAAAACAAGAAGTCTGGAGTGCAAAAGAAATACAAAAAAGACATTGCATAGTATGGGTGGATGGCTGAATATGTACACTATACATTGGTGGATGTTGGATGGTTAACTATACTATACAGGTCGATGGCAGAGAAATACTTCAATAGCTAAAAGTGCGTATGATATAAGTGAGGGTAATAATAGTTTACTTAATATACAGTCTGGTTAAATGAACAGGTAAGTGAATATTTGCATGGTTACATTAACTTTACAGGTAAATGACAGGAAGAGATACTTAAATAGCTACTTTTAATGCCGGTGAGACATTAAATAGTCTAATAGCCGCCGGCAGGAAGGACCTCCAGTAGCGCTCTGTGGCACACCGTGGTGGGATCATTCGTGACTGAAAGTGCTCCTCTGCATCATAACCATGGCATGCAGAGGGTGGGTGACGTTGTCCATGATGGCCAGCAGTTTGGCCAGGATCCGTCTCTCCGCCACCTCCTCTAGAGTGTCAAGGCTCATCCCCAGAACAGAGCTAGCCTTCCTGATCAGCTTATTTACCCGAGAAGCATCACCGGCTTTTATGTTGGCGCCCCAGCACACCACTGCAAAAAAAGATGGCACAGGCCACCACAGACTGGTAGAAGGTATGCAGTAGTTTGCTGCACACGTTGAAGGACCTGAGCCTCCTCAGAAAGTAGAGTTGGCTCGGGCCCTTTTTGTACAGGGCCCCGGTGTTACCAGCCCATTCCAGCCTGTTGTCCATATGGACTCCCAGGAACTTGTATGACCCAACCATTTCCACATCCATCCCCTGTATAGGGACTGCAGTCAGTTGGGCCTTGGTTCTCCTGAAGTCCACCACCATCTCCTTTGTTTTGCTGATGTTGAGCTGAAGGTGGTTCTGCTCACACCACAAAACAAAGTCATTGATTGCGCTCCTGTACTCCTCCTCCTGCTTAACCCTGATGCACCCTACAATAGCAGAGTCATCCGAGAACTTCTGTAGGTGGCATGTTTCAGAGTTATATCTGAAGTACGAGGTGTAGAGGGTGAACAGGAAGGGGGACAGGACCGTTCCCTGGGGGGCCCCTGTGTTGCTCACTGCCCGTTCTGACACAGCTCTGTAGTCACACAAATTATGGCCTACCGCTCAGGTAGTCCGTGACCCAGGAGACTAAGGGTGCTTCCACCTTCATCCTCTTCATCTTCACCAGGGGTCTGAGGTGAGCGAGGACTAACCTTTCCAGGGTCTTTATGATGTGGGATATTAGCGCTACAGGTCTGAAGTCATTCAGGACAGTGGGGTGGGGACGAGGCAGGATGTTTTCCACAGCACAGGGACTCTTTCTAGGCTCAGGCTAAGGTTGAAGGGTCGCTGGAGTATTCCACACAGTTGGTCAGCACAGACCCTTGAGATTTAACCCATGATAAAGGCAGGAGCTCCTGATGTTAATATGATATCTATGTAGCAAATCAGCAACAGAGGCCCACTCTAGGTCTGTTCCCCAAGGATCACTATCCCTTACAATGAGCCTTTCATTCTCAGTCACTACTCTGCACAATGGCTTTGCTTGCTGCACTGAGAGGCAGCACCTGTTACCCAAACAAAGGTGAAATAGCTAAACAGACTGACTCCTTCTGCCACGGCTATCATTCCACTCCTTGACACCCATGTTATGCTAAACGTTGGCAACGGACACGGATTAGAAGGAGTGGAATGTTAGCCTGGGTACCAATCTGTTTAGCTATGGCAGAAGGATATGGGTATCTCCTCATCTCTGTCTGCAGTGGTCATGCAGCTTCTCCTCATCTCGGTCTGCAGTGGTCATGCAGCTTCTCCCCATCTCGGTCTGCAGTGGTCTGTCTGCCTAGCTAGCTAACAAACCACATATTAAAAACTCACAACATCCAATCAATAGGGTGGCTGTGGTTTTGCACTGGTGGTACAATGGTGATTACACTGGCTATCATAACAGGCCTATCGTACTTTCTGTAACAGAAGCGCAAAGAACTGTCAAAAAAAGACCCCATTGAATGTTTATTAACAGTATAGAAGCTAGGCCATAGCCTACTGTTCATGCAATGGGTTCCTATGTTCCCATGTGAATTTGGAAATGCCATTATGCTTAACAAGATCTCAGATTCAGTTTTTTATGCTTCTAAGAATATGATGCATGTGCTTGGCTCAGAATGCATGTAGCCTGGGCTTGCTGGTCTGGCTCTAAATGCTGCAGCAGACTCCCTATGCCTTCAATACAAAGTGATCCCTGTCCTCATTTCATATGCCTCCTATTAGCGTAATGAGTTCCTAAAACCCACGGGTTTAGATCTGAAAAATACTGCATCTCTCTTTTCAATCTTCTTCCATGTTACTAATGGTCACTATCTTTTTACACACACACATTATGGAGGAATTGGTAAAGAACAATGCATGCACCACAACTTCTCTATCTGACCCTCTTTGTCCATTCATCACCATTACCCGTCGTTGTCTTAGCTCTCTTGATTAACTGTGTTTGTTTTATGCCTCTTTCCCATTTCAATATGCCTTGCCTGCTGCTGCTGAGGTTAGTTATTATTATTTTACTTCACTGTAGAGCTACAAGTCCTGCTCAACATGCCTCTGATAGCTCCTTTGTCCCCCCACACATGCGGAGACCTCACCTGGCTTAACTGGTGTCTCCAGAGATGCAACCTCTCTTCATTACCCAACGCCTAGATTTACCTCCACTGAACTCACATCCTACCATACCCTTGTCTGTATATTATGCCCTTAACATTTCCACCACGCCCAGAAATCTGATCCTTTTATTCTCTGTATCCAATGCACTAGACAACCTGTTCTTAATGCCTTTAGCCGTACCCTTATCCTACTCCTCCTCTGTTCCTCTGGTGATGTAGAGGTAAACCCAGGTCCTGTAGCCCCCAGTACTACACCTATTCCCCAGGCGCTCTCATTTGTTGACTTCTGTAACCGTAAGAGCCTTGGTTTCTTGCATGTTAACATCAGAAGCCTCCTCCCTAAGTTTGATTTATTCACTGCTTTAGCACACTCCGCCAACCCTGATGTCCTAGCCGTGTCTGAATCCTGGCTCTGGAAGGCCACCAAAAATTCTGAAATTTCCATCCCCAACTACAATATTTCCCGTCAAGATAGAACTGCCAAAGGAGGCGGAGTTGCAATCTATTGCAGAGATAACCTGCAGAGTTCTGTCATACTGTCCAGGTCTGTGCCCAAACAGTTTGAGCTTCTACGCTTAAACATCCACCTTTCCAGAAATAAGTCTCTCACTGTTGCTGCCTGTTACAGACCCCCCTCAGCCCCCAGCTGTGCCCTGAACACCATATGTGAATTGATTGCCCCCCATCTATCTTCAGAGTTTGTACTGTTAGGTGACTTAAACTGGGATATGCTTAACACCCCGGCTGTCCTTCAATCTAAGATAGATGCCCTCAATCTCACACAAATTATCAAGGAACCTACCAGGTACAACCCTAAATCAGTAAACATGGGTACCATCATAGATATGATCCTGACTAACCTGCCCTCCAAATACACCTCTGTTGTCAACCAGGATCTCAGCGATCACTGCCTCATTGCCTGCATTCGTAACGGGTCCGTGGTCAAATGTCCACCACTTATCACTGTCAAACGCTCCCTAAAACACTTCTGCGAGCAGGCCTTTCTTATCGATCTGGCCCAGGTATCCTGGAAGGATATTGACCTCATCCCGTCAGTAGAGGATGCCTGGTTGATCTTAAAAAGTGCTTTCCTCACCATTCTAAATAAGCATGCCCCTTTCAAAAAACTTAAAACTAAGAACAGATATAACCCTTGGTTCACCCCAGACTTGACCAACACAAAGACATCCTGTGGCGCACTGCATTAGCATCGAATAGCCCCCGCGATATGCAACTTTTCAGGGAAGTCAGGAACAAATACACAGTCAGTTAGAAAAGCAAAGGCCAGCTTTTTCTAACAGACATTTGCATCCTGTAGTACTAATTCCAAAAAGGTTCTGGGACACTGTAAAGTCTATGGAGAATAAGAGCATCTCCTCCCAGTTGCCCACTGCATTGAGGCTAGCAAACAGTGTCACCACCGATAAATTCACGATAATCTAAAATTTCAATAAGCATTTTGCTACAGCTGCCCATGCTTTCCACCTGGCTACCCCTACCCCGGCCAACAGCTCTGTACCCCCCGCAGCAACCTGCCCAAGCACTCCCCACTTCTCCTTCACCCAAATCCAGACAGCTGATTTTCTGAAAGAGCTGCTAAATCTGGACCACTACAAATCTGCTGGGCTAGACAATCTGGACCATTTCTTTCTAAACATTATCTGACAAAATTGTTGCAACCCCTATTACTAGCCTGTTCAAACTCTCTTTTGTATCGTCTGAGATCCCTAGAGATTGAAACGCTAACGCGGTCATCCCCCTCATCAAAGGGGGAGACCCTCTAGATCCAAACAGTTATAGACCTATATCCATCCTGCCCTGCCTTTCTAAAGTCTTCGAAAGCCAAGTTAATAAACAGATCACCGATCACTTTGAATCCCACAGTACCTTCTCCGCCATGCAATCTGGTTTCCGAGCTGGTCATGGGTGCGCCTCAGCTACGCTCAAGGTACTAAACGATATCATAACTGCCATCGACAGAAGACAGTACTGTGCAGCCGTCTTCATCGACCTGGCCAAGGCTTTCGACTCTGTCAATCACCGCATTCTTATTGGCAGACTCAACAGCCTTGGTTTCTCAAGTGACTGCCTTGCCTGGTTCTCCAACTACTTCTCAGACAGAGTTCAGTGTGTCATTATCGGAGGGCCTATTGTCCGGCCCTCTGGCAGTCTATGGGGGTGCCACAGGGTTCAATTCTTGGGCCAACCCTTTTATCTATATACATCAACAATGTCGCTCTCGCTGCTGGTGACTCTCTGATCAATCTCTACGCAGACAACACCCTTCTGGCCCCTCTCTGGACACTGTGTTGGCTAACCTTCAGGCGAGCTTCAATGCCATACAACACTCCTTCCGTGGCCTCCAACTGCTTTTAAATGCTAGTAAAACTAAGTGCATGCTTTTCAATCGAACGCTGCCCGCACCCGCCCACCGGACTATCATCACTACTCTCGACGGGTCTGACTTGGAATACGTCGACACCTACAAATACCTAGGCGTCTGGTTAGACTGTAAACTCAACTTCCAGACTCACATAAACCATCTCCGATCCAAAATTAAATCTAGAATCGGCTTCCTATTCCGCAACAGGGCTTCCTTCACTCATGCTGCCAAACATGCCCTTGTAAAACTGACTATCCTACCGATCCTTGACTTCGGCGATGTCATTTACAAAATAGCCTCCAACACTCTACTCAGCAAATTTGATGTAATCTATCACAGTGCCATCCGTTTTGTTACCAAAGCCCCATATACTACCCACCACTGCGACCTGTATTCTCTCTTTGGCTGGCCCTCATTACATATTCGTCGCCAAACCCACTGGCTCCAGGTCATCTATAAGTCTTTACTAAGTAAATCCCCGCCTTATCTCAGCTCGCTGGTCACCATAGCAACACCCACCCGTAATGTTATGGGTTGTAGCAATGATGTTGAGCGCAATCCCTGTCCTTATATATATATATATATATCTCTGTCCTTTATATATTGATAATCTTTTGTCTGTTTTATTTTATTTCTTTTAGCCTGTTTCTATTATGTTTTATTGTCTATTGTAAAGCGCTTTGTGACCTAGTCTGTGAAAGGCGCTGTATAAATAAATTTTACTTACTTACTTACTTACTTGTTTTATAGGTCAACTTTAAAAAAGCAGATACTTGGGTAACTTGTTGGGGTCTGTTTGATGTTGGTAGCTAGCCGTAGTCACTTCCCTTTTGTCTCCCAAAGAAGTTACATTTGCATTATAGGAACTATGAAAAGTATATCTCGAAAATCCTTTGAGGTTAGCTTCACCTACAGTTGGCTACGTGTGAACTACAATTCCAAAGCGGTGTTTTAACGTCAATAATCATGGCTTGCTAAATGGTTTAAAACATGAAAGATAAGGGGCATATTAGCATATCAGCAAGAAAGAATCTTTCAACAAAAACTAATATACCTTTACTGTAGCAGTTTTGCACAGATCCATATGCCGTGTGTGCCTCCAGTTGATGAACTACACTTCCTCCCAGGTAATGTAAGGCTTCCGCATGTTTCGGTTTGGCTGGCGCCTAGCCGAACTCCGCTAGGTGAACCGAACGAGTGTGCTGCATACCTTTGACCTTTGCTTGAAAAGACCTTCACTTGAAAAACGAGAAAAAAGCGGCAATAGTACTGTTTGTCCATCTTGAGACGCCATAGCGAGTATACACTTCCTCCAAATAGTCAGAATGAATCTAAGATAACTTGAGAAATCTCATTAATTTGGACGTTTTTGACGAGATCTTAGTCGCGCAATTTTAAATAACTAGGTTTGGTGCAGTATTTTTCAAGTGACAAAATGTGCATGAAAACGAGTCGTCTATCGGTAAATGACAAACACTTAATTGAAGAATCCTTACTTTACTGTTGACCAATCACTGACTAATGGGCACAGACTTCAGCTTGCCTTTTGTTCTAGTTGATATGAAAGATAGCTAGCTAGCTACGTTCCTTATGTTTCAAACCGTAACATTACCGCAAGTGGGGGAGAACAGGAGGGTTGGTTGCATTCGCAAGGTGATTATAAGAGGAAAGAAGGCGGAAGTGGATGAGTTAGAATCAAGCAGCGCGCCGAGCAAAGTTGGTGAAGACTAATGTTCTGAATGGACAACAGTAGTATCGAAAACTAGAACAAAAAGGAAATTGTCTAAAATTGGAGTGGAGGATACGTGTGTGTGCGAATGATAATGAATTGCTTCTTGTTGGGATGCATTTGTTGAGTAAGGATGCATGTGAGAAACCCATTTGAGGTGTTGAAAAAGGATTTGGCCATGTTGCAAGGGTGTGCAGACAAACAGAGTATACTGAAGAACAGTGTGCAGAAGGACGACAGTGTTGGAATTGTGTTGGGGAGTTCCTGGAGTGCCATATAAGGGTTAAAGAGATTGAGGTGGCAAACGTTAGAGGTCAATCGAATCTCCTATGAGGAGGTGATTTAAAGAATTGTGAAAACAAGTGATGCTAGTGAAGGTATGGTAGTGGACGCACCACATCCAGTAGACAAAAGATATCCTGTGTGTTAAAACGGTGGATTTTGTTGCATCCATTGCCAGTTATAAACTGTACAGCACAAGTTTCAAAGAGGTCTAACAAAACTGGACTGTGGCAGAAAAGTTTGAAGCTGAAGCAGAAAAGTTTTTGGGACTTCAGGATTTTACATCTGAAGACTTGCAAGGGGTACTGGTGCTGGAAGACCCACCCATCCAGGTTTCCTTTGAGCCTGTGTAGGGTTGAGATCTGTTTAATTTTTAAAAACATATTTTTAAACTATGCGGGGTGGAAACAGGATTCCCCAAAAACGTAACAAAAAATGTATAGGTTAAATAAATAAATAATAGATTAATTTCCTCTGTTTGTTTTTGGGTTAAAACGTGTCGGGAGGTACATTACAGTACATTACATTACATTACATTACATTACATTACAGTACACTACATTACATTGCATTGCATTGCATTGCATTGCATTGCATTACATTACATTACATTACATTACATTACATTGAGTGATCGCCAATAGATCATAGAACAACAAAACTAATTACCGCAAGAATCTCTTAACAAACCTACCCCGGCCAGAAGACACTACCGTTAACAAACCTACCCCGGCCAGAAGACTCTACCGTTAACAAACCTACCCCGGCCAGAAGACACTACCGTTAACAAACCTACCCCGGCCAGAAGACACTACCGTTAACAAACCTACCCCGGCCAGAAGACACTACCGTTAACAAACCTACCCCGGCCAGAAGACACTACCGTTAACAAACCTACCCCGGCCAGAAGACACTACCGTTAACAAACCTACCCCGGCCAGAAGACACTACCGTTAACAAACCTACCCCGGCCAGAAGACACTACCAAACAAACCTACCCCGGCCAGAAGACACTACCGTTAACAAACCTACCCTGGCCAGAAGACACTACCGTTAACAAACCTACCCCGGCCAGAAGACTCCACCGTTAACAAACCTACCCGGGCCAGAAGACACCACCGTTAACAAACCTACCCCGGCCAGAAGACACTACCGTTAACAAACCTACCCCGGCCAGAAGACTCCACCGTTAACAAACCTACCCCGGCCAGAAGACACTACCGTTAACAAATCTACCCCGGCCAGAAGACACTACCGTTAACAAACCTACGCCGGCCAGAAGACACTACCGTTAACAAACCTACGCCGGCCAGAAGACACTACCGTTAACAAACCTACCCCTGCCAGAAGACTCCACCGTTAACAAACCTACCCCGGCCAGAAGACACTACCTTTAACAAACCTACCCCGGCCAGAAGACTCTACCGTTAACAAACCTACCCCGGCCAGAAGACACTACCGTTAACAAACCTACCCCGGCCAGAAGACACCACCGTTAACAAACCTACCCCGGCCAGAAGACACTACCGTTAACAAACCTACCCCGGCCAGAAGACACTACCGTTAACAAACCTACCCCGGCCAGAAGACACTACCGTTAACAAACCTACCCCGGCCAGAAGACACTACCGTTAACAAACCTACCCCGGCCAGAAGACACTACCGTTAACAAACCTACCCCGGCCAGAAGACACTACCGTTAACAAATCTACCCCGGCCAGAAGACTCCACCGTTAACAAACCTACCCCGGCCAGAAGACACCACCGTTAACAAACCTACCCCGGCCAGAAGACACTACCGTTAACAAACCTACCCCGGCCAGAAGACACTACCGTTAACAAACCTACCCCGGCCAGAAGACACTACCGTTAACAAACCTACCCCGGCCAGAAGACTCTACCGTTAACAAACCTACCCCGGCCAGAAGACACTACCGTTAACAAACCTACCCCGGCCAGAAGACACTACCGTTAACAAACCTACCCCGGCCAGAAGACTCCACCGTTAACAAACCTACCCCGGCCAGAAGACACTACCGTTAACAGGCGTCTGAATGGGTTAGTGGAAAAGAAACCCCTTCCTCAGCGGGACCTAGCCGGTGTAACTTGTTAGTTAGACAGTTAGTTTTGAGGAAAGCTGGCTATGAACAAGCAGTCCGAGGTATACAATGCACTCACAACACACACCAGTAGCAAATATAACTAACCCTGTGCCAATAGTTAACTAATTAGTAGTGATGAACAAACTGCTAACTAGCTGTTTTATCAGTCCTGACTTTATCAATGTGCTTACCCAAAAGCTTCTTGACCTCCTCCTCGCTCATGTAGACGTTGACACTGGGTTGATAGTCGCTGCCCGGATCAGAGGCCCTGCTGGGGCCGGGGTTGGCGAGACAGACGGCGCCTTCCACCAACAGCAGGAACAACAAACCCCCGAGTCTCCGCGGACCCGCCCGCGGCCAGCCTCGACCCGCCGAGGGGAGACCCGGTTCCTGCTGCCCCGACAACATTGCAGTTGTCCTGTAGCTAGCTGTTGTGCTTATTCGCTAGTTGAATCCCCGCCTTGTTTCCAAATCCTTGATTTATTTTTCATCCGTAGCGCAAGTTAATTCCTAAAGGCAACATTACTAGTTGATGTTGAAGCGCTGGTTTCGTCCCCGGTTCTCCAGGTTGTTCGTGTCTCTTGATAGTCGGTTAGCTAGCTAGCTGATTAGCCCGACCAGCTAACTTCGGCCAGACTCGACCGCGCTCCAATACCGCGGTTTGATTTGGTCAAGTTTGGATAAAAGTCTGGATTCGCAATCCTTTGCACATATTATACTAGTTAGATCTATTTAACTTTGAAAAAGAGAAATCGTTCATATTTTTACGAATATAACATCTAGCTTTGTGCTTCCATGGTCCGTTGTTCCACCTGTGTGAAGCTAGCCACAATAGTGGATGTCTTCTTGGGTTCGGGTTGTCGGATCGCCTCCAACTTAAAGGTCCACACACCACCTACTGTATTAACGTGTCAGGCCAGGCACGGACTATCTACATTACATCCACTTAATCATTCCTGTTCCTAAAAGGAACTAATTGCACCACCAACTAACCCTACACCTATATAACACGATGATTTCATCTAAATCTCCTCGCCAATGAACTCATCTGCAGTAAAATGTGGAACACCCAGGCAGTGGCGGCCCCGCCAACAAAAACAACAGCATTTATAGTGGTGGAACATCCCACATACATACCCAGTAATAATACAATCATCATTGTTACCTACAATATGGAAACTTAAAACTTTGCAAAAGGGAAATTATTTATTTTGTTTATGTTATGCAGGGATGTACACATCAACATGTGTGGTATTCAGACTGGTTTTAATTATTATTCTTCACACAAACCAGAAAAAAATGCAACAATATGTCTGTGAAACTATATATTATGTATTATGAATTAATTGTGGTTTATTTGGTAGCATTTCGTAGTGTGACTGATTTTACTAATTGCATTAGTACTGTGCAAAGTTAGAGGTGCGCTATTTGATATATTCCCACGCTCCCCCTACATCGGGCTTCCAGTGGGGAGACCTGAGGTCAACCTACCACCGCCCCCCTCCCCATCTCGTACTTCTTCTAAATTAGCGATAGAAAACCGATCGCGCAAATGTTACCATTCCGTTTTTTTTGTGCGGGTGCCCCGTGCCGCCCCCGGCAAGATGTCGCCCATACCTACATCTGCCAGTGCACCCAGGTAATTCTCCCTACACTCATTAAAAACCCACTACCCCATTCCACTACTTTGACCCTATCTGCTCCTGCACCTTGCCAGCGGACTGGGAGAACAGGACATCACCCCTCAACACACCCTGTATCTCTTCTGAAGTAAAATCTCGTATACTCAAATACTTCTCTGCAGCTGCCACCACAACATCTATTTCTGTGATGTACGTCCCATTTCTGCGGTACCGTTGATAACCACTGCTATGAACGCTAAGAAGCCAAACTTACTGAAGCATAATTCACTCATTGCCCTATCCCTCATTGCTGCACATATCTACTACTCACTGGGATTCTCTCAGGATCCCTCACCCTTGATTTATCCTCCTCCATTTTCTTCACTGCCTCAGTATAAAACCCATTGAAAGTGATTAAAACGGATATAAATATTTGAATCAATCCATATTGGGACTAGATAATGCTAAATAAGGTCAGAATGTTGTTATATAAAGTCAACAAAAGAAAGTAATTTGTTAATTTGACACAATAAGTAAATATCTGTTAAAATTAGACGTTAGAATTGCATTGTGGGCATACTTATATGCACTGTAAAGACTTACCTATGGATGTTGCACCCATGAAATGAACACAACTGTGTAGTTTACACAAATATTAGCGTCTTAGCTCTTGTGGTTGTCTCATTATTCTACATCTTAATGTTATGGTTGTCTCATTATTCTACAGTTGGATGTTATGGTTGTCTCATTATTCTACAGTTGGATGTTATGGTTGTCTCATTATTCTACAGTTGAAGTTATGGTTGTCTCATTATTCTACATCTTAATGTTATGGTTGTCTCATTATTCTACAGTTGGATGTTATGGTTGTCTCATTATTCTACATCTTAATGTTATGGTTGTCTCATTATTCTACAGTTGAATGTTATGGTTGTCTCATTATTCTACAGTTGGATGTTATGGTTGTCTCATTATTCTACAGTTGAATGTTATGGTTGTCTCATTATTCACTCTATGCTCCATGTCTATGGCAACCCAATGTGATGACCTGACATGCACAGATATTCTCGCTGCGCCTAATTCAGAACACCACCAAGTGAACTCTGCTATGGGGACCTTATGCAGAACATCTACAGTGGGGAGAACAAGTATTTGATACACTGCCGATTTTGCAGGTTTTCCCACTTACAAAGCATGTAGAAGTCTGTAATTTTTATCATAGGTACTCTTCAACTGTGAGAGACGGAATCTAAAACAAAAATCCAGAAAATCACATTGTATGATTTTTAAGTAATTAATTTACATTTTATTGCATGACATAAGTATTTGATACATCAGAAAAGCAGAACTTAATATTTGGTACAGAAACCTTTGTTTGCAATTACAGAGATCATCCGTTTCCTGTAGTTCTTGACCAGGTTTGCACACACTGCAGCAGGGATTTTGGCCCACTCCTCCATACAGATCCTTCAGGTTTCGGGGCTGTCGCTGGGCAATGCGGACATTCAGCTCCTTCCAAAGATTTTCTATTGGGTTCAGGTCTGGAGACTGGCTAGGCCACTCCAGGACCTTGAGATGCTTCTTACGGAGCCACTCCTTAGTTGCCCTGGCTGTGTGTTTCGGGTCGTTGTCATGCTGGAAGACCCAGCCACGACCCATCTTCAATGCTCTTACTGAAGGAAGGAGGTTGTTGTCCAAGATCTCGCGATAAATGGCCCCATCCATCCTCCCCTCAATACGGTGCAGTCGTCCTGTCCCCTTTGCAGAAAAGCATCCCCAAAGAATGATGTTTCCACCTCCATGCTTCACGGTTGGGATGGTGTTCTTGGGGTTGTACTCATCCTTCTTCTTCCTCCAAACACGGTGAGTGGAGTTTAGACCAAAAAGCTCTATTTTTGTCTCATCAGACCACATGACCTTCTCCCATTCCTCCTCTGGATCATCCAGATGGTCATTTGCAAACTTCAGACGGGCCTGGACATGCGCTGGCTTGAGCAGGGGGACCTTGCGTGCGCTGCAGGATTTTAATCCATAACAGCGTAGTGTGTTACTAATGGTTTTCTTTGAGACTGTGGTCCCAGCTCTCTTCAGGTCATTGACCAGGTCCTGCCGTGTAGTTCTGGGCTGATCCCTCACCTTCCCCATGATCATTGATGAGGTCTACAATTTTATCCCTGATGTCCTTACACAGCTCTCTGGTCTTGGCCATTGTGGAGAGGTTGGAGTCTGTTTGATTGAGTGTGTGGACAGGTGTCTTTTATACAGGTAACGAGTTCAAACAGGTGCAGTTAATACAGGTAATGAGTGGAGAACAGGAGGGCTTCTTAAAGAAAAACTAACAGGTCTGTGAGAGACGGAATTCTTACTGGTTGGTAGGTAATCAAATACTTATTTCATGCAATAAAATGCAAATTAATTATTTAAAAATCATACAATGTGATTTTCTGGATTTTTGTTTTAGATTCCGTCTCTCACAGTTGAAGTGTACCTATGATAAAAATTACAGACCTCTACATGCTTTGTAAGTAGGAAAACTTGCAAAATCGGCAGTGTATCAAATACTTGTTCTCCCCACTGTTTGTTTTCCCAGTAAAGGTTATTCAGTTCTTGGCTAACAAAAGAAGCAGGAGGCATTAGTACAGACTTGTTTTGAAAGCAATATTTGACCAGATTGATGTACACATCTACACTAAGTGTACGAAACATTAGGAACACCTCCTCTTTCCATGACATACTGTAGACTGACCAGGTGAATCCAGGTTAAAGCTATGGTCCCTTATTGATGTCACTTGTTAAATCCACTTCAATCAGTGTAGATGAAGGGGAGGAGACAGGTTAAAGAAGGATTTTGAAGCCTTGAGACAATTGAGACATGGATTGGGTGTGTGTGTTTCAGAAGGTGAATGGGTAAGACAAAATATTGAAGTGCCTTAGAACGGGGTATGGTAGTTGGTCCAGACGCATTGGTTTGTGTCAAGAACTGCAATGCTGCTAGGTTTTTCGCACTCAACAGTTTCCTGTGTGTATCAAGAATGGTCCACCAAAAAAAGGACATTCAGCCAATTTGACACAACTGTGGGAAGCAGTCGAGTCAACTTGGGCCAGCATCCCTGGGTGACGCTTTTGACACCTTGAGTCCATGCTCCGACGACTTGAGTCTGTTCTCAGTGCAAAAGGGGGTGCAACTCAATATTAAAAAGGTATATTATCCCGCCACTAAATCTTGACCAGATTATTGTAGATGTCTATAATTCCACCAATATATCTTGACCAGATTGTTGTAGACATCTATAATCCCACCACTCAAACTTCACCAGATTATTGTAGACATCTATAATCCCACCACGACATCATTACCAGATTGTTTTACACATCTGTAATCCCACCACTAAATATTCACCAGATTATTGTAGACATCTATAATCGCACCACTGAATCTTGACCACATTGTTACATCTATAAACCCACCATAAATCTTGACCAGATTGTTGTAGACATCTAGAATCCCACCACTAAATCTTGACCAGGTATTTGTAAACATCTATAATCCCATCATGACATCATTACCAGATTGTTTTACACATCTATAATCCAACAACTAAATCTTGACCAAATTGTTGTAGACATCTATAATCCCACTACTAAATCTTGACCAGATTGTTGTAGACATCTATAATCCCACCACTAAATCTTGACCAGATTAGTGTAGACATCTATAATTTCACCACTAAATCAGGACCAGATTGTTGTAGACGTCTATAATCCCACCACCAAATCTTCACCAGATTGTTGTGGACATCTATAATCCCACTATTAAATCTTGACCAGGTATTTGTAAACATCTATAATCCCACCACTAAATCTTGACCAGATTGTTTGTGTTTGTGTTCTACGATATGCTACCCCTACATATGTAGCTTCCGAAAAGAATCGCTCTACTTTATCAAATGTATAGGTTGTAGATTTACAGTTACTATACCAACGTTGACCCTGACATGCACATTATCAAACATTTACATGTATCTGACAATGTGATTACACTAGACAGTTCATATGTGTGCATGCTCTGTTTGCAGTATAGAGGAACATGTGTAGGCAAATTGCTTTCTGTTGTCATGTCCATCTTTACTAGTCATGTCTGGGATGAATGTTGCAGAAACTATTGCACATGCTACATGTCTCACTCTGTTGGGTTATTTGCTGTGCAAGGTAGCCTTTGATCCCATCATCTGAATGTCTCTTAGCTCTTTCCCATTCATGCTGCAAACATCTGTAGACGTCTATAATCCCACCACCAAATCTTCACCAGACCTTTATTTTGAAGGCAAACAGCAAATTCCACTATTGTGGCTAATCCTTATTGTGGCTAGCTTCACGCAGGTTGTTATACTTTCCCCTTGCAATCTCAGCTTTCATTGGAGAGAGGAGAGGCCTAGGGAGGGGGCAAAGAGGGGTGCGTGTGCCTAAACCATAGAGAATGATAGAGGCCTCTAGCGGCCAAAAGGCCATATTAGCATGGGCAGCGCCATTGAGGGCTTCCACCATTTTTATGTAGTTAACTGGTTGATCCCTCCTGGTGGCTGATGTAACAGTGTGGCTTCCGTCCCTCTCCTCTCCCCAACCTGAGCTTGAACCAGGGACTCTCTCCCACAAAGTATTGTTACCTATCGCTCCACAAAAGCAGCGGCCCTTGCAGAGCAGGGGAAACAACTACTTCAAGGTCTTAGAGCGAGTGACGTCACAGATTGAAAGCGCACACAGCTAACTAGCTAGATGGAGTCATGTCCAACCGGATCATCAGGATGGATCAACCAATCGTGAAGAAGAAAATGTCCTACTTCAAAATGGAGATAGCCTCAATGGCGCTGCCCATGCTGTCACAGATGCTTTAATGGCACAGATACAAAGATGAGTCCTCTATTTATCTCTATGGTGTAAACCTCAGAGGTGTGTTCACATCCATGACAGGATGCAAGGTCTGGGAAGCACATCTTCAAATTTCAGGGGAACCTGAATGGAAGCTTTCGAGCGTGTTGAGTAGATTAACGGTAATTTACCTGCGCACTAAGGACTGTATTTTAAGGGAATTACTATTATTACCCCAAATTATATCATCCACACATTTAGCTATTAAAGTATCTCTTCCTGTCATTTACCTGTACAGTTAATGTAACCATGCAAATATTCACTTACCTGTTCATTTACCCAGTCTGTAACTATTATTACCCTCGCTCATATCATATGCATTTTTAGCTACTGAAGTATTTCTCTGCCATCGACCTGTATAGTATAGTTAACCATCCAACATCCACCAATGTATAGTGTACATATTCAGCCATACTATGCAATGTCTTTTTATAGCTTTTATTGCACTCCAGATATCTTGTATTTCTATACTTTTTCATACTGACGCTCTATGTATCATGTATCATGTATCTGTCTTTTGTGTATTTTCGTTGTGGCATTTTGCACCTGCCCTATGTTTTGTTGTAGCTGCTTGACAATGAAATTTCCCCCCCAGGGGATCAATAAAGTATCTATCTATCTATCTATCTATCTATCTATCTATCTATCTATCTATCTATCTATCTATCTATCTATCTATCTATCTATCTATCTATCTATCTATCTATCTATCTATCTATCTATCTATCTATCTATCTATCTATCTATCTATCTATCTATGGGCGGCAGGTAGCCCAGTGGTTAGAGTGTTGGGCCCGTAACCGGTAAAAATCTGTCGTTCTGCCCCTGAACAAGGCAGTTAACCCACTGTTCCTAGGCTGTCATTGAAAATAAGAATTTGTTCTTAACTGACTTGCCTAGTAAAATAAAGATATAAATCTATCTATCTTTGTAAAGGAGACATAAATCGATTTATAATGAACATTATAAACTGGGTGGTTCAAGCCCTGAATGGTAATTGGCTGACAGCTGTGGTATATCAGACCGTATACCATGGGTATGACAAAGCATTTCTTTTTACTGCTCTAATTACGTTGGTAACCAGTTTATAATAGAAATAAGGCAGCTCGGTTTGTGATATATGGCCAAGATACCACGACTAAGGGATGTATCTAGGCACTCCAGTTTGCGTTGTCCATAAGAAGAGCCCTTAGCCATGGTATATTGGCTATATACCACACCCCCTCGTGCCTTATTGCTTAAACGTAATGGGTTCTCATATAACAAACAACAAGTTATATTGAACAGCGTAATGGGTTCTCATATAACAAACAACAAGTTATATTGAACAGCGTAATGGGTTCTCATATAACAAACAACAAGTTATATTGAACAGCGTAATGGGTTCTCATATAACAAACAACAAGTTATATTGAACAGCGTAATGGGTTCTAACTACATTACAGGTGTGTGGTTAAGATGTTGCTTTGCCTAAACAAACCTGTTTTACCTGTTTCCTCATTTCAAAACAGACAAAATGCAGCACAGCAACAATTTTGCTTAATTAGACTATAACTTAAATCAGAGACTCCAAAATGTGATCACATTGATACAATGTAGACACCTCGTAGTGGGTTACTATGCAATGCATGCAGAGAACTCATATGCAATCTCCAAATAGACACCCTACCTTTTCCAATTATTTAGTCACAAAAACATCTGTAAACTTTAGACATTCATGCACAATGAAATTGTACATACTGATTAAATAAAAAATGCCACAAAAGTACATTTTAACATTTTTATTATTAAAATATTAACCTACAAAACGGTCTGTAATCACTCATTCACTCAGGACTTATTTATTCATATTCATGTACAGTTGTTATATCATATCACGTGAAATATTGTAAGTCATTCTTGGACTGAACTTACGTAGTCATTCACTCAGGTAGGCATATTAGTCAGTTTTATCTTTTTTAATTGCTTTTAGTATATCGAATGTGCAATACGTGCATTTATCTGTGATTAAACCCTGCTATCTATCTATCTATCTATCTATCTATCTATCTATCTATCTATCTATCTATCTATCTATCTATCTATCTATCTATCTATCTATCTATCTATCTATCTATCTATCTATCTATCTATCTATCTATCTATCTATCTATCTATCTATCTATCTATCTATCTATCTATCTATCTATCTATCTATCTATCTATCTATCTATCTATCTATCTATCTATCTATCTATCTATCTATCTAGTGCCAATTTCCCAGACATAGATTAAGCCTAGTCCAGGACAAAACAGCACTTTCAATGGAGAATCGTAGACTTAATATGACTGGTAAACCACCCCTTAGCTTAGGGTCTACAGATGACATCAGGCCAGACAGGTATAATCACACCAGCACCGACCAGACGGGAGGAGATGGAAAGAAGGAGATTCCTGTACTGTTACTGCTACTACAACCACAACACAGTTTATACTATATGCATCTGTGAAGGCTTCAGGATACCGAGATTGAGGGTGACATCCGTCCTTCTGACAGGTACAAACATGCACAGGATATTGCTGCTGTCCGCTGTTTGACACTCACAGGTAATGGCAGATGTCACCCACACAGATGGGCACCCTCTTTGTTTCAGAGTAGAGGCAGGTACACGGGTGGGGCAATCGTTGGCAGACTGCAGGACAAATATAAATAGAGAGAGAGGTTACAAGATGGGACTGAGGAGAAAGAGGGGAAGGAGGGAGGTAGAGGGGAAGATGGGGAAGGAGGGAGGTAGAGAGGAAGATGGGTAAGGAGGGAGGCAGAGAGGAAGATGGGGAAGGAGGGAGGTAGAGAGGAAGATGGGGAAGGAGGGAGGCAGAGAGGAAGATGGGGAAGGAGGGAGGTAGAGAGGAAGATGAGGAAGGAGGGAGGTAGAGAAGAAGATGGGGAAGGAGGGAGGTAGATAGGAAGATGGGGAAGGAGGGAGGTAGGGAGGAAGATGGGGAAGGAGGGAGGCAGAGAGGAAGGATGGAAGGAGGGAGGCAGAGAGGAAGATGGGGAAGGAGGAGGGTAGAGAGGAAGATGGGGAAGGAGGGGGGCAGAGAGGAAGGAGGGAGGGAGAGAGGAAAATGTAGAAGGAAGGAAGCAGAGAGGAAGATGTGGAAGGAAGGAGGCAGATAGGAAGATGGGGAAGGAAGGAGGCAGATAGGAAGATGGGGAAGGAGGGAGGTAGAGAGGAAGATGGGGAAGGAGGGAGGTAGAGAGGAAGATGGGGAAGGAGGGAGGTAGAGAGGAAGATGGGGAAGGAGGGAGGTAGAGAGGAAGATGGGGAAGGAGGGAGGTAGAGAGGAAGATGGGGAAGGAGGGAGGTAGAGAAGAAGATGGGGAAGGAGGGAGGTAGAGAGGAAGATGGGGAAGGAGGGAGGCAGAGAGGAAGATGGGGAAGGAGGGAGGCAGAGAGGAAGGAGGGAAGGAGGGAGGCAGAGAGGCAGATGGGGAAGGAGGGAGGTAGAGAGGAAGATGGGGAAGGAGGGAGGCAGAGAGGAAGATGTGGAAGGAGGGAGGTAAAGGCTGGGAAGGATTTGGTCAGAGGAGAAGATAGAGAGATGGAAGGAGAGAGAGAGGACAGAGAGATGGGGAAGGAGAGAGAGAGGACAGCGAGATAGGGAGGGAGAGAGCGAGAGAGGACAGAGAGATAGGGAGGGAGGACATATTGGGCATCAATATGGAGAGAGAGAGAGAGAGAGAGAGAGAGAGAGAGAGAGGACAGAGTGATGGGGAGGGAGAAAGAGAGGACAGAGAGAGGACAGAGATAGGGAGGGAGGGAGGGAGGGAGGGAGAGGACACAGCGGGAGGGAGAGAGAGGTAGGGAGGGAGAAAGAGAGGACAAAGAAATTGGGAGGGAGAGAGAGAGAGGACAGAAAGATAGGGATTTATTCTGAGAAAGAGAGAGATAGAGTTGGAGGAATTTGGCACTCCTCCCTGGTGATTGATGGTTTTAGGAAAGGAATGTTTAAACAGAGTCTGACAGGGTGTTTGGGTGAGGAAATGCATTCAAGAGAAAGTGGTGTGGAATTAATACCTTGTGAACATGGTTGAATCCAAAAGGAAATATCTGTTACTGTAAATAGCCTATTTTTATCTGAAGTGTTTTGTACCTGCTATTAGAAAGGATTGCTCTTAGAATATGTTGCTGTTTATATTTGAGGATGTTGCTGTGAATTGAATTCTTCCTGTGTGGACAAGATTAATCTGAATCTATTTATTTGCCAGCCGAGAGCTGAGAGAAGTTGTTCAATGCTATGTCACACCAATGTCAATGTGTGGTGGGGTGGGAGGTGAGGTGAGGGGTAAAGTCATACACTTACACAGCTCGCACTGCCTGCCCTTGAACCTGGCTGCGCAAACGCAGATGTGTGAGTCGCTCCCCTTAGCACACGTACCCCCGTTCAGGCAGGGCAGGCTCTGGCAGTCCCTGTACGACTCTGAAACACAGCAGCTGCTGTCAGGACCCCAAGTAGAGCCCAGCAGACAAACCACCAGCTCAGGTTTCACTAAGGCTGAACACATCCCAAATGGCACCCTGTTCTCTTTATTTGGACCAGATCCCTGCAGACAATTCCTCATTGATTCTCTGTCCTGCTGTAGAGAATGTACAGTGGAAAGAAACAGTATGTGAGCCCTTTGGAATGACCTGGAATACTGCTAAACTGGTCATAACATCTGATCTGATCTGATCTGATCTTCATCTAAGACCTGGACGTCTGCTAAACTGGTCATAACATCTGATCTGATCTTCATCTAAGACCTGGACTTCTGCTAAACTGGTCATAACATCTGATCTGATCTTCATCTAAGACCTGGACGTCTGCTAAACTGGTCATAACATCTGATCTGATCTTCATCTAAGATCTGGACTACTGCTAAACTGGTCATAACATTTGATCTGATCTGATCTTCATCTAAGACCTGGACTACTGCTAAACTGGTCATAACATCTGATCTGATCTTCATCTAAGATCTGGAATACTGCTAAACTGGTCATAACATTTGATCTGATCTGATCTTCATCTAAGACCTGGACTACTGCTAAACTGGTCATAACATCTGATCTGATCTTCATCTAACTCACAACAATAGACAAACACAGTCTGCTTAAACTAGTAACACACAAACAATTATACGTTTCATGTCATCAATAAGCTTAACCAAACGTTTTCTGTAGTTGCAATTTTGGACCATAACTCTTTACAAAGCTGTTTCAGTTCAGCAACATTCTTTGGGTGTGAACCGCTCTCTTGAGATGCTGTGGCATGACCTCAATCGGGTTTATTACGTCTTCTGAGATCTCTTTTGTTCGAGGCATGGTTCACATCAGGCAATGCATCTTGTGGATAGCAAACTCAAATTCTGTGAATATTTTTTAAAGGGTAGGACAGCTTTAACCTACATCTCCAATCTTGTCTCATTGATTGGACTCCAGGTTAGCTGACTCCTGACTCCAATTAGCTTTTGGAGAAGTCGTTAGCCCAGGGGTTCACATACTTTTTCCAACCTGCACTGTGAATGTTTAAATGATGTATTCAATATAGACAAGAAAAATACAATAAGTTGTGTTATTAGTTTAAACACACTGTGTTTGTCTATTGTTGTGACTTAGATGAAGATCAGATAACATTTTATGACCAATTTATGCAGAAATCCAGGTAATTCCAAAGGGTTCACATACTTTTTCTTGCCACTGTAGAACCTACCAGGCCTGGACCCCTTCTCTTCACCCATCCTCTCTAGTGCAAGGCTGTTGTCTCATCCATCCTCTCTAGTGCAAGGCTGTTGTCTCATCCTTCCTCTCTAGTGCAAGGCTGTTGTCTCATCCATCCTCTCTAGTGCAAGGCTGTTGTCTCATCCTTCCTCTCTAGTGCAAGGCTGTTGTCTCATCCATCCACTCTAGTGCAAGGCTGTTGTCTCATCCTTCCTCTCTAGTGCAAGGCTGTTGTCTCATCCTTCCTCTCTAGTGCAAGGCTGTTGTCTCATCCTTCCTCTCTAGCTGAATTGGAGGCTCAGGCTGTGTAAGGCAAGAATATTACCTGTTTCTAAGAGGTATTTATCGAGATACACTGGCACTTTGTTCAGTGCACACCATCATGCTGACAGCCCATAGTTAAAGATGCTGTTTTGCATTGTGCTATATGGGGGTTATGCCAGTACTTACTAGTGCGGTGTCTGATGGCCTTTCTGGGCAGGCTAGTGAACCTAGCTGTTACCCTCCCCCTACCATCAATCAGCTCTGTGTATCTGGAAAAGAACAAATGATGGCCAAAGCTTTTACAAGGACAGGCAGATAGAGCCCGACATATCCAAGCTTGTCTAGTTAGTCAGGTTAAAACTCAGCAGTGAAATAACAATTGCTGCAATACATGTGCAACACTGCGCTCCAGTGTCTCACAGCCTTGATAACCAAACCCCCTACAGTCTCTCTCTCTCTCTCTCTCTCTCTCTCTCTCTCTCTCTCTCTCTCTCTCTCTCTCTCTCTCTCTCTCTCTCTCTCTCTCTCTCTCACTCACTCACTCACTCACTCACTCACTCACTCACTCACTCACCTGGGCATCTCTTCAGAGTTCTCTCTCTCTGCAGCCACCCCAAGGTCCTGCGGCTCAGACGGAGCTAGTGTATGACTCACAGGGGTTCCCTGGCCCACGAAAGACGGTCTATCCCTCGTCCTCCCTCCCCATCGCTCTTCCATTGGTACTGGTCCAGGTAAAGTTAAAGTTAGTTGCATAGGTAGCGGTAAAGGAAATCTTTCAGACTGAAACAGCCAAAACGATAGTCGTAGATTGTAGAAGTTTTGAGTTGGTTCCTGTCTCAGTCCCCAGAGCATTACAATGTGAAATTTCAGTGCAGTTGTTAGAGCCAGTAGCCTATAGTACGGGGTGAGTACTCACATGTGGTGAAGGCCAGGTGTTGTGGTACACTGTGGATCTGTTCCTGTCCTGTATTCCTAACAGCCATGAGGGCTAGGTGGTAGTGCTGTCCCGGGGCAAGCTCTCTCAGGGTATACATCCGCAGCTTCCCATTGGGTAGGAAGCGACTACGGGTGCTCAGGCCTCGTGTCACATTGACCATGAAGCCGTCTGGCAGGTTCCTGGGATGGTGATCCCACGTCACCAGGGCAGAGTTGGACGTCACATGGGACAGAGACAGGTTCTGAGGGGGGAGGGGTCCTGGGGGGGTGGGGGGGGCGACACAGAGAGGACAGTCTGTCTGCATGCTGATAGAAACTGTTGAGACTTTGAATTCTGGGTAGGGTCTGACATAATTGCCACAGGTCTCGGGTATGTGCGTTTAAAATTGATTTACCGACTGGACCCGATTGGACCTGACTGGACCAGATTGGACCTGACTGGATGTGACTGGACCCGACCCAATTGGACCTGACTGGACCCGATTGGACCCGATTGGACCTGACTGGAACCGTCCTCTGTTCATTTAGTTTGTGTGATGAGAACTGTGTGAGCTTGTTATCTGTGTCAGCCAATTGCAGCTCAATAAAATGTAAAAAACCTCATGTGCGCCTGCTGGGGGGGTTTAGGGTTAGTGAGTATATCCCACAAGGGGAAGGTTTCAGGTTTTATTTCATGTTCTACCTTTAATGGATTTATTAGTATTAGTATTATTATTGTAAATCATTATTATTATAATGATTATTATTATAATGATTATTGTTATAATAATTATTGTTATAATGATTATTGTTATAATGATTATTATTATAATGATTATTGGCCTATTTAATAATCTAAACTAGTTATTAAATATTCTATGCAAAAAGTGTTTTGTTTAATTTAGTTGAGACATTTTCATTGGCTAAATTTAATTCTGTCTATTTCATTTTGTGCTCCGTATTTAGTTTAAGGTAACAAGCAGGCCTGTTGTCAAATACATACCATTCCTCTATTGCTGTAATTCGTTGGGTAGGCCTACGGTAGGCACTAGCCTTTCTTGGTAATAGCTGCAATAGATTTTCATTCTATTGAGCCGTTTCGTTGGCAAAGTTCCAGCTGTAATGTTGTGTTTGCCAGTAGGCCTACTATGCTACTCAAACGCAAACAATGAAAAGGAAAAACCAAAGAAGGCAAGATGCAAAACTTAATTTAATGCCACAATATAATACCCTTTTTATATTTTCCCTTTGAACAATGACTGACTTACTTTTGATATTGTGAAGGTTTGGTGTGGTATGGCTATTATTAGGCTTAGCTTCTGCAGCCTATGAAGGCAGTACGCACCGACACTCTAACTGACTCCGACAGGTGAACTTGAGGTGAGGAAGAATGCTTTAGGCCTAACAGAGATACTCCTTTAATCTAACAACAAATTACAAATAAATAAATATTCAGATAGAAAATGTATAAATTAGCCTTCTTTTGTACACCTACAGTACAGTATATCTGTGTAGCAGTAGTAGCCTAGGGACCTCACTATATATGATATTATCACGATACTTAGGTGCCGATACTATATGGATTGTGATTCTCACGATTCTATTCATGGGTTGCATGTTTCTTCACAATATTGTTTTGAACGTTAGTTTTGGACTCAATGATGAGCGCTGATTAAGATTTAATCAAAGTGGCTTGGAAATACAATGCCATTCAAAATGAGGCAAATAATTAGTAGGAAAACCTTTTGTCATCATTTTGATGTAAAGTAAATTTGACGGCATGATAATGCTGGCAAAGCACTATAGTGTAATTTAGACTAAACAGTAGTTAGCCTCTGTCCAGAATGACTGGGCTTATCACCACTTTAGGGAACCACTATGGTGCCGCCTATTGAGGGCGGCTTGAGAACGTTCAATACAATGGCATGACGCGACCGAGTGATGGAGGTGCATCCTTTGAATATGTCTTGTGATTTTATACTGTGAATCACGTTTCCATGTTCCAAACTAATTGCTCACCATGTCTGCTGTAGAGGGACAAGAGAGAGACATGAGAAAACAAGTTTTGATCAGTCATGGAAATAAAAGGGCTGAAAACAAAGCTATGATGGAAACATTTTTTGGTGCAGGTACAGCCAACTAGCGCAAAAATAATATTGTGATATTGTCAAAACGATACTATATATCGTCAAAAATAATATACTGATATGTAACTATATAATATTTTTTGACCGATCTGCACTGATTAAAGTCTGACAGTTGATCTTGATTGTGACAGTTGATCCTGATCCTGACCGTTGATCCTGATCCTGACCGTTGATCCTGATCCTGACCGTTGATCCTGATCCTGACCGTTGATCCTGATCCTGACCGTTGATCCTGATCCTGACCGTTGATCCTGATCATGACAGTTGATCCTGATCCTGACCGTTGATCATGAAAACATTTTCTAATTGGAGTGGTCATCTTTAAGTGTCTTGTCTCAGGTTAATTGATCCCTCTGCATGGTGGACAAGACTATCTATGTGAGGATGGGGGTGTTTCCAGATTCTTAATGAATGCATAGTGAATTCTTGAGGTTCATTGAGTTTCTGCTTCTGCATTGCTTGCTCTTTGGGGGTTTTGACTGGGTTTCTGTAAAGCATTTTGTGGCAACTGCTGATGTAAAAATGGCTTTATAAAATACATTTTAGATTGATTGACTGACTGATTGATTGATTGATGTATGAGACATGATGACATACGGGTCCAGACTTGCAGCGGTCCAGCAGAGTGACTGGTGGAGGGTAACTCATCTAGTCTGATCCCACTCTGAGTTAGAACATCCACTGTGTACATCTGACCAGGGAGCAGAGAGCTGAGGGAGAAACACACACATCCCAGTCATGCAAAATGACTCAAAAACTAACATCTATTCTGCTGTGGTCTTGTTCTTTAAAAGTGCTTTCCTCACCATCTTAAATAAGCCCCCTTCAAGAAATGTAGAAATAAGAACAGATAATGCCCTTGATTCACTCCAGACTTGAATGCACTTGACCAGCACAAAAACATCCTGCGGCGTACTGCATTAGCATCGAATAGCCCCCACGATATGCAACTTTTCAGGGAAGTCAGGAACAAATATACACAGTCAGTTAGAAAAGCAAAGGCTAGCTTTTTCAAACAGAAATTTGCATCCTGTAGTACTAATTCCCAAAAGTTCTGGGACTGTAAAGTCCATGGAGAATAAGATAACCTCCTCCCAGTTGCCCACTGCATTGAGGCTAGGAAACAACAGACCGATACATTTACGATAATCGAACATTTCAACAAGCATTTTGCTACGGCTGGCCATGCTTTCCACCTGGCTACCTCTACCCCGGCCAACAGCTCTGTACTCCCCGCAACAACCTGCCAAGCCCTCCCCACTTCTCCTTCACCCAAATCCAGACAGCTGATGTTCTGAAAGAGCTGCTAAATCTGGACCCCTACAAATCTGCTGGGCTAGACAATATGGACCCTTTCTTCCTAAAATCATCAGCCGAAATTGTTGCAACCCCTATTACTAGCCTGTTCAACCTCTCTTTTGTATCGTCTGAGATCCCTAGAGATTGAAACGCTACCGCGGTCATCCCCCTCTTCAAAGGAGGAGACACTCTAGATCCAAACTGTTATAGACCTATATCCATCCTGCCCTGCCTTTCTAAAGTCTTTGAAAGCCAAGTTAACAAACAGATTATTGACCACTTCGAATCCCACCGTACCTTCTCTGCTATGCAATCTGGTTTCCGAGCTGGTCATGGTTAAACCTCAGCCACGCTCAAGGTACTGAACGATATCATAACCGCCATAGATAAAAGACAGTCGTGTGCAGCCGTCTTCATCGACCTGGCCAAGGCTTTCGGCAGACTCAACAGCCTTGGTTTCTCAAATGACTGCCTTGCCTGATTCACCAACTGCTTCACAGAGTTCAGTGTGTCAAATCGGAGGGCCTGTTGTCCGGTCCTCTGGCAATCTCTATGGGGGTGCCACAGGGTTCAATTCTTGGGCCGACTCTATTCTCTATATATATCAATGATGTCTCTCTCGCTGCTGGTGACTCTCTGATCCATCTCTACGCAGACGACACCATTCTGTATACATCTGGCCACTCTTTGGACACTGTGTTAACAAACCTCCAAACGAACAACACTCCTTCCGTGGCCTCCAACTGCTCTTAAATGCTAGTAAAACTAAATGCATGCTTTTCAATCGAACGCTGCCCGCACCCGCCCACCGGACTATCATCACTACTCTCTACTTTTTACCTACAAATACCTAGGCATCTGGTTAGACTGTAAACTCTCCTTCCAGACTCACATTAACCATCTCCAATCCAAAATTAAATCTAGAATCTGCTTCCTATTTCGCAACAAAGCCTCCTTCACTCATGCTGCCAAACATGCCCTTGTAAAACTGACTATCCTACCGATCCTTGACTTTTGCGATGTCATTTACAAAACACTCTACTCAGAAAATTGGATGTAATCTATCACAGTGCCATCCGTTTGTGTACCAAAGCCCTATACACTACCCACTACTGCGACCTGTACGCTCTTGTTGGCTGGCCCTCACTACATATTCGTCGCCAAACCCACTGGCTCCAGGTCATCTATAAGTCTTTATTAGGTAAATTCCTGCCTTATCTCAGCTCGCTGGTCACCATAGCAACACCCACCCGTAGCATGCACTCCAGCAGGTATATCTCACTGGTCACCCCGAAAGCCAACACCTCCTTTGGCCGCCATTCCTTCCAGTTCTCTGCTGCCAATGACTGGAACGAATTGCAAAAATCATTGAAGCTAGAGGTTCCTATCTCCCTCACTAACTTTAAGCATCAGCTGTCAGAGCTGCTTATCAGCACAATTGGCCCAGCGTCGTCCGGGTTAGGGGAGGCCGGGGTAGGCCGTCATTGTAAATAAGAATTTGTTCTTAACTGACTTGTCAGGTTAAATCAAGGTTAAATATTTTTTTTAAATAAAAAAACACTGCCCTACAAAGTAATACTAAGTGATAGTTATACAGTGGCATCTAGTGGATATAATCAGTATTGCAGGCTGTAAGTCAGTGGTTCTCAACCTTTTTGGTCACTACCACCAAATACATCATGCTCTGCCCAGACTACCCCCTCATGTGCATATGACCAGTAGGCCTACGGTCTCATGAGTCTCTAAGAACCCCTGTGGATAGGCCAAGTACTTTGAGAACCACTCAAATCCACTGCCAACCTAGTAATAATGGTGTTGAATGGAGCAGAACCTGAAGGCATATTCCATGGTGCTGGTGTTGAGCAGGGTGGTGCGAAATCCACTACCATCCCAGGGGACCAGGGAGAGGCGCACCTGGCTGACGGTAGCATGACGAGCAGCCTGGACCAGCCACCTCAGCCATACCTGGGAGGACGATATGTTAACTACCTGCAACTGATCAACCCGCCGCGGTCCTGACACAGAGAGAGAGACATACAGGTCAGTATACACACACACACACACACACATGCACGCACACACATACTTAACCTTACTGCATTTTGCACTACATTTTGCACTCTGTATATAGATTTTCTATTGTGTTTTTGACTATGTTTGTTTACTGTGTAACTCTGTGTTGTTTTTGTCGCACTGCTTTGCTTTGTCTTGGCCAGGTCGCAGTTGTAAATGAGAACTTGTTCTCAACTGACCTACCTGGTTAAATAAAGGTGAAATAAAAAAAACAAAAAAAAAACATACACAGTAACCGTGCTTACGCACATACACACACACACAGGTCAGTCTTATTGCACACACACACACGCACACACACACGGGTGAGTTACACAGATATCAAATAGCATGTCCACATAACATGTCCATATATTCTAATCTACTGTATACATAAAACATTGTCACTGTACTGAAGCATTCACATTCCACTCACTGGTGCGTATGAGTGCGATGGCTGGCTGGCTGATGTCGTTGCTGTTGGTGTTTCGTTTCACAGAGAAGGTAGAGATGTTGTAGAGCAGGCCAGGCACCAGGCCCTGCAGCTGATAGGTGGACTGCTTCTTGTCCAGGAAGTCGGTGTTTCTGCTTCCACTGCCGTGGCCCGGGAGATCCAGAAGGGCGTAGGTCACAGCGAAACCACTGACCTATTCATGGGTTGCACGTTTTGTCACAATACTGCATTCAATGTTCGTTTTAGGACTGAAGCCCAGCAGAGCATTCTACTCAATGCAGTCTCAATAGGTGCTGATGAAGATTTAGTCTGAAGTGCATTACTGTGGCTTGGAAACACGATTACATTTCAAATGTCTCCAGATTTACTTTTGAGGCAGTATAACTTTAGCTAGCTAGCAAAGTTTGAGGGGAGAGCACTGACATTTTAGCTAGCTAACGTTAGCATTGCTACCTATTTCTGACAAACTTTGCTAGCTCATGGCAACATTCTCATCTCTCTAAAGTAAACTTGAGTTGTTTTCTGCTAATTATTTGTCTACTTTAGCAATGTCATCGTATTTCCAGGCCATTATAGTGTAGTTGTGATGAAACAGTCACTAGCCCCAGTTCAGAAAGACTGAGCATTAACCATCCGACACCGGACACCAACATGCTGTGGAATGTTGATACAGTAACAATGGCAACGCCACGACCGAGTGACTTATTGGAAACCCATGAATAGGTATTCAAGGTTAAATGTTTCAGGCTGCGTCCTAAATGGCACTCTATCCCCTATATGGTGCACTACTTATGGCCAGAGGCTCTGAGGGGTACACTACAAAGCAGATCAATGACAGAGCCAGCTGACTTGCCTAAATATTATTGAAATGTGCATTGTGTGCAAATTGATTGCTTATCAAAGTAATCTGTCTAACTCTTTGATCTAGTTTGGTAGTTTTCCCCTCTGGTCTCCCTGGTGAAAGAGGTCTTCTGACCTCAATGGGTTAAATAAATAAACTGACCAGGCTCTGAGAGTTGGGGTCCGGCAGGTCCCAGCGCAGCACCACCTCATCCTCCTCCACTTGTAATACATGCAGACCAGAGGGAGGCAACAGGTCTGGGAACAGTGGTACAGTATAATTGGTCATTTCTACCACAAAGAATAGACTTGGTATTGATTAATTGATTGATTGTTGAATTTCTGGGTTTGTTAAATGAAACACCAATAAGATAGTAGATAAGATAGCTGGATGTGATTGGCTCTCACCTCTCTCACAGTCCTTGCCTGTGTGTCCCACTTTGCAAGCACAGCTGTAGTTCCCTTTCCTGTCACTGTGGCAGAGGCCTCTGTTCCCACACGGCTGCAGTACACAGGGATTTTCCACTAGGGGAAGACAGAGACCAGCTATCACCCTGATGTGCTGTTCTGTTACTACCACCACAGTAGAACAGACTGTATCCCAAATGGCACCACAGGAGGTTGGTGGCACCTTAATTGGGGAGGATGGGCTTGTGGTAACTGGAGGACTACAACTGGAGGATACAACTGGAGGGATACAACTGGAGGGATACAACTGGAAGGATACAACTGGAAGGATACAACAGGAGAGATACAACTTGAGGACTAGAACTGGAAGGATACAACAGGAGAGATACAACTGGAGGGCTACAACTGGAAGGATACAACTGGAGGACTACAACTGGAGGGATACAACTGGAAGGATACAACTGGAAGGATACAACTGGAAGGATACAACTGGAGGGCTACAACTGGAAGGATACAACTGGAAGGATACAACTGGAGGGATACAACTGGAAGGATACAACTGGAGGGCTACAACTGGAAGGATACAACTGGAGGGCTACAACTGGAAGGATACAACTGGAAGGATACAACTGGAGGGATACAACTGGAAGGATACAACTGGAGGACTACAACTGGAGGGATACAACTGGAGGGCTACAACTGGAAGGATACAACTGGAAGGATACAACTGGAGGGATACAACTGGAAGGATACAACTGGAGGGATACAACTGGAGAGATACAACTGGAGAGATACAACTGGAAGGATACAACTGGAGGGCTACAACTGGAAGGATACAACTGGAAGGATACAACTGGAGGGATACAACTGGAGGGCTACAACTGGAAGGATACAACTGGAAGGATACAACTGGAGGGATACAACTGGAAGGATACAACTGGAGGACTACAACTGGAGGGATACAACTGGAGGGCTACAACTGGAAGGATACAACTGGAAGGATACAACTGGAGGGATACAACTGGAAGTATACAACTGGAGGGATACAACTGGAGAGATACAACTGGAGAGATACAACTGGAAGGATACAACTGGAGGGCTACAACTGGAAGGATACAACTGGAAGGATACAACTGGAGGGATACAACTGGAGGGCTACAACTGGAAGGATACAACTGGAAGGATACAACTGGAGGGATACAACTGGAAGGATACAACTGGAGGACTACAACTGGAGGGATACAACTGGAGGGCTACAACTGGAAGGATACAACTGGAAGGATACAACTGGAGGGATACAACTGGAAGGATACAACTGGAGGGATACAACTGGAGAGATACAACTGGAGAGATACAACTGGAAGGATACAACTGGAGGGCTACAACTGGAAGGATACAACTGGAGGACTACAACTGGAGGGCTACAACTGGAAGGATACAACTGGAGGGCTACAACTGGAAGGATACAACTGGAGGACTACAACTGGAGAGATACAACTGGAAGGATACAACTGGAGGGCTACAACTGGAAGGATACAACTGGAGGACTACAACTGGAGGGCTACAACTGGAAGGATACAACTGGAGAGATACAACTGGAAGGATACAACTGGAGGGCTACAACTGGAGGGCTACAACTGGAAGGATACAACTGGAGGACTACAACTGGAGGGATACAACTGGAGGGATACAACTGGAGGGCTACAACTGGAGGGCTACAACTGGAAGGATACAACTGGAGGACTACAACTGGAGGGCTACAACTGGAGGATACAACTGGAGGACTACAACTGGAGGGCTACAACTGGAGGGATACAACTGGAAGGATACAACTGGAGGGATACAACTGGAAGGATACAACTGGAGGACTACAACTGGAGGGATACAACTGGAGGGATACAACTGGAGGGATACAACTGGAATACAGCTGAGATTATGTGGGCCTGTAATGTATCTATGTATAAACTCCTTAAAGTTATATAAAAGACTAACATGCTGACCACACCGCTCACGTTGCAAAATACATTTACACATAGATGTTATTCAATCATTGCACCCACACTGCTTGCGTGGGCCAACGAGCGTCTGCGTTGCCAGGCGCTAAAATAGAACTTGGTTCTATTTGTGACGCTTGACGCGCTGCAAATCCCGCCTCTTCCATCTCCTCATTGGTTTTTAGGAGCATATTCCCATGTGGGTGATTGAAAGATGAACTGAGGTCCACACTCCAGTCCAGTAGGTGGTGGTGATGCACCTTAAAGTTGGCTGCCAACCGCCATATAAAGTCCAATGAAGAAGAAGAAGTCTGAAGGAGGAGAGTTTACTAGAAACAAACCCAGTTTACCCTTTTATCTTGTCGGAGTAAAGGACCTTGAGAATTTCAGGTAAAATAACAACCCAATGTTTATATCCAGGACTAATTAGTTAGCAACAGAAATAACAACCCAATGTTTATATCCAGGACTAATTAGTTAGCAACAGAAAGCTAGCAGATAAATTGGCATATATGTTAAATGCTTTTCAACCTGTCCCCAAGTTATTATAGTTGGTTCAGAGTTTTGATATTTTGATATTTCAACCTGCATGTCCTGATCCCGTCTGGTGTAGGTGGACAAAAACAATATGTTTGATGTCTGGTTAGCATGTAAGGGTTATTTCTCCATTAGTTGAAAAACATGAGAGCAGGAAAAGTATATATCAAATGTCTCGAGTAGGAGTGCGCTGATTTTGGACCAGTGTTGACTTTTAGATCATTGAATGAATAAAGATATATGGACATGAGACCTGATCCTAGATCAGCACTGGCCCTCTGAGACACTTGATGCATACGGCCCCAGAGAGAGTGAGTGCTGTACCAATTTCACAGTCTTGTCCCATGAAGCCCTGTTGGCAGTGGCAGTAGTAGGATCCCGGCTGGTCCTCACATGTTCCTCCTTGTTTACAGGGCTCAGACAGACACTCATCCACATCACATGTTCCTCCATGTTTACAGGGCTCCGACAGACACTCATCCACATCACATGTTCCTCCATGTTTACAGGGCTCCGACAGACACTCATCCACATCTGAGAGGGCATGAAAACACACACACACACACACACACACACACACACACACACACACACACACACACACACACACACACACACACACACACACACACACACACACACACACACACACATATATATATGAACATACACACATGTATTAACATACACATGTATGAACATCGACACATATACGCAAGCATGCGCATACACATTCAGGGTTGGGTAGGTTGCTTTCTAAACGTAATCCGTTACAGTTGCTAGTTACCTGTCCAAAATTGTAATCAGTAACATAATTTCTGGATTACCCAAACCCAGTTTGGGTTAAGTTTCCTCTTAATTGGCATTAGAAGAAGACAAAAAGGATCCATCAAACACATCTGGTGTGTCATCGGATGTCTCTGATTGGGAGTCATCATTAGGTGTGTCATCATAGTGGTCTCTGATTGGTTGTCAGACTCGCTCAGAGTTTTTCATTGCTGAATTGAATGTTGTAGAGAAAAGTTGTATATTTGCCCAAACATACTTTTTTAGTTTAAAGCAATCCAAGAAGTAATCTAGTCTTTCAAATGTATCTGTAGTCTGATGACAATATTTCAGCTGGTAACATCACTGATTACATTTAGTTTTTTTGTAATCAGATTACATGTAAAAGAAATGTAACTGTCATCAGTGATGTTACCAGCATAAATACACACACACACACACACACACACACACACACACACACACACACACACACACACACACACACACACACACACACACACACACACACACACACACACACACACACACACACACACACACACACACACACACACACACACACACACACACACACACACACACACACACACACACACACACACACACACACACACACACACACACACACACACACACACACACACACACACACACACACACACACACACACACACACACACACACACACACACACACACACACACACACACACACACACACACACACACACACACACACACACACACACACACACACACACACACACACACACACACACACACACACACACACACACACACACACACACACACACACACACACACACACACACACACACACACACACACACACACACACACACACACACACACACACACACACACACACACACACACACACACACACACACACACACACACACACACACACACACACACACACACACACACACACACACACACACACACACACACACACACACACACACACACACACACACACACACACACACACATTGCATCAAGGGTTTAGTGGAACATACAGGGCACGTGTAGTGCTGACTATCAGCTGTGAGAGGTGTAGTCTACCTGTAGTATACCTGTAGGTACAGGACCAGGTAGAGGTGTAGTCTACCTGTAGTATACCTGTAGGTACAGGACCAGGTTGAGGTGTAGTCTACCTGTAGTATACCTGTAGGTACAGGACCAGGTAGAGGTGTAGTCTACCTGTAGTATACCTGTAGGTACAGGACCAGGTTGAGGTGTAGTCTACCTGTAGTATACCTGTAGGTACAGGACCAGGTAGAGGTGTAGTCTACCTGTAGTATACCTGTAGGTACAGGACCACGTAGAAGCCAAGGCTTTCGACTCTGTCAATCATCGCATTCTTATTGGCAGACTCAACAGCCTTGGTTTCTCAAATGACTGCCTTGCCTGGTTCTCCAACTACTTCTCAGATAGAGTTCAGTGTGTCAAATCAGAGGGCCTATTGTCCGGTCCCCTGGCAGTCTCTATGGGGGTGCCACAGGGTTCAATTCTTGGGCCAACCCTTTTCTCTATATACATCAACAATGTCGCTTTTGCTGTTGGTGACTGATCCATCTCTACGCAGACGACACTATTCTGTATACATCTGGCCCCTCTTTGGACACTGTGTTGGCTAACCTTCAAACTTCAATGCCATTCAACACTCCTTCCGTGGCCTCCAACTGCTCTTAAATGCTAGTAAAACTAAATGCATGATTTTCTATCGAACGCTGCCCGCACCCGCCCACCGGACTATCATCACTACACTCGACGGGTCTGACTTAGAATACGTGGACACCTACAAATACCTAGGCGTCTGGTTAGACTGTAAACTCAACTTCCAGACTCACATAAACCATCTCCGATCCAAAATTAAATCTAGAATCGGCTTCCTATTTCGCAACAAAGCCTCCTTCACTCATGCTGCCAAACATGCCCTTGTAAAACTGACTATCCTACCGATCCTTGACTTCGGCGATGTGATTTACAAAATAGCCTCCAACACTCTACTCAGCAAATTGGATGTAATCTATCACCGTGCCATCCGTTTTGTTACCAAAGCCCCATATACTACCCACCACTGCGACCTGTATTCTCTTGTTGGCTGGCCCTCATTACATATTCGTAGCCAAACCCACTGGCTCCAGGTCATCTATAAGTCTTTGCTAGGTAAATCCCCGCCTTATCTCAACTCGCTGGTTACCATAGCAACACCCACCCGTAGCATGCGCTCCAGCAGGTATATTTCACTGGTCACCCCCAAAGCCAACACCTCCTTTGGCCGCCATTCCTTCCAGTTCTCTGCTGCCAATGACTGGAACGAATTGCAAAAATCCTTGAAGCTAGAGGTTCCTATCTCCCTCACTAACTTTAAGCATCAGCTGTCAGAGCTGCTTACCGATCACTGCACCTGTATATAGCCTTTCTGTAAATAGCCCACCCTACTACCTCATCCCCATATGTATTATTTTCGCTCATTTTGCACTCCAGTATCTCTATTTGCACATCATCATTTGCACATCCATCATTCCAGTGTTAATGCTAATCTGTAATTTATATCACCACTATGGTCTATTTATTGTCCTACCTTCTTAACCTTACTGCATTTTGCACTACATTTGCACTCTGTATATAGATTCTCTATTGTGTTATTGACTGTACGTTTGTTTATCTCATGTGTAACTCTGTGTTGTTTTTCGTCGCACTGCTTTGCTCTGTCTTGACCAGGTCGCAGTTGTAAATGAGAACTTGTTCTCAACTGACCTACCTGGTTAAATAAAGGTGAAATAAAACCTACCTGGTTAAATAAAGGTGAAATAAAACCTACCTGGTTAAATAAAGGTGAAATAAAACCTACCTGGTTAAATAAATGTGAAATAAAAATAAAAATAAAGAACATACACAAACGAACATTTCAATCACTAAAACCAAACAGGGAGATTTAGAAATGAGTCCAAATGACATCCTATTGCCTACTTAGTGCACTACGTTTGACCAGGACTTTACTATATAAAGTACTGCACTATAAAGGGAATAGGGTGTAATTTGGGACACAGATAGATTCCCCTCTAAAATATGATTGACAGTGAAACTGTCCTAATTAAATCTGTCTTCCATTACCATGTAACTCTCTGCTGAGAACACCAAGTAACTGACTGACTGTGTTGTTTGGAAACCCCCGAATAGTTATAGTAAAGACCAACAAAGAACCCATAAGACACCACACACCACACACACACACACACACACACACACACACACACACACACACACACACACACACACACACACACACACACACACACACAGACACAGACACAGACACAGACACACACACACACACACACACACAGACACACACACACACACACAGACACACACACACACACACACACACAGAGACACAGACACAGACACAGCCACACACACAGACACACACACACACACACAGACACAGACACACACACACACACACACACAGACACAGACACAGACACAGACACACACACACAGACACAGACACACACACAGACACACACACAGACACAGACACACACACACACACACAGACACACACACACACACAGACACACACAGACACACACAGACACACACACACACACACACACACACAGACACAGACACACACAGACACACACACACAGACACACACACACACACACACACACACACACACAGACACACACACACACACACACACACAGACACACACAGACACACACACACAGACACACACACACACACACACACACACACACACACACACACACACACACACACACACACACACACACACACACACACACACACACACACACACTCACTCAGTCATCAGGGTTTATCACGTCTATCCAGATTTAGCTGTGCCCTGTCCCCCTGTCCCTCAGTCATCAGGTTTTATCACGTCTATCCAGATTTAACTGTTCCCTGTCCCCCTGTCCCTCAGTCATCAGGTTTTATCACGTCTATCCAGATTGAACTGTTCCCTGTCCCCCTGTCCCTCAGTCATCAGGTTTTATCACGTCTATCCAGATTTAACTGTTCCCTGTCCCCCTGTCCCTCAGTCATCAGGTTTTATCACTTCTATCCAGATTTAACTGTTCCCTGTCCCCCTGTCCCTCAGTCATCAGGTTTTATCACGTCTATCCAGATTTAACTGTTCCCTGTCCCCCTGTCCCTCAGTCATCAGGTTTTATCACGTCTATCCAGATTTAACTGTTCCCTGTCCCCCTGTCCCTCAGTCATCAGGGTTTATCACGTCTATCCATATTTAGCTGTGCCCTGTCCCTCAGTCATCAGGTTTTATCACGTCTATCCAGATTTAACTGTTCCCTGTCCCCCAGTCATCAGTCATCAGGGTTTATCACTTCTTACTTTACATTACATACAGTTGAAGTCGGAAGTTTACATACACTTTAGCCAAATACATTTAAACTCAGTTTTCACAATTCCTGACATTTAATCCTAGTAAAGATTCCCTGTCTTAGGTCAGTTAGGATCACCACTTTATTTTAAGAATGTGAAATGTCAGAATAATAGTAGAGAGAATGATTTATTTCATCACATTCCCAGTGGGTCAGAAGTTTACATACACTCAATTAGTATTTGGTAGCATTGCCTTTAAATTGTTTAACTTGGGTCAAACGTTTTGGGTAGCCTTCCACCAGCTTTCCACAGGTACACCTCCAATTGACTCAAATGATGTCAATTAGCCTATCAGAAGCTTCTAAAGCCATGACATAATTTTCTGGAATTTTCCAAGCTGTTTAAAGGCACAGTCAACTTAGTGTATGTAAACTTCTGACCCACTGGAATTGTGATATAGTGAATTATAAGTGAAATAATCTGTCTGTAAACAATTTTTGGAATAATTACTTGTGTCATGCACAAAGTAGATGTCCTAACCAACTTGCCAAAACTATAGTTTGTTAACATGAAATCTGTGGAGTGGTTGAAAAATGGGTTTTAATGACTTCAACCTAAGTGTATGTAAACTTCTGACTTCAACTGTATGTAGTCTACATGGCTTTGGCCATGCAAAGATGATCTTATTATGATAATCAGCTGTTTATATATCAGCTGAGTGAGTGAGGGATTATCACTTCTTTCTTCCCAGTGAAATGTTGATGCCATAGTCTACATCCTTGTGTCAGGGCAAAGTGAACCCACAAAATAGACTGCTTTAACCTGCCTGTGTGTGTGTGCTCTGACCTGCTGATTCCCTGCTGATGTCACAGTGTCTCCCGCTGAAGGCCCCAGAACACTCACACTTGTACTTCCCAATGTAGTGGAAACATGTTCCCCCGTTCAGACAGGGTCTGGAGGAGCACGGGTCTGGCCTCCCTGGGAACACGAACACATACACACACACGAACACACACACACACAAACACACACACAATTAGCATGGGGGGGTCCCGTGTGGCTCAGTTGGTAGAGCAATGCACTTGCAACGCCAGGGTTTTGATGGTTTGATTCCCATGTGGGACCAGTATGAACATGTCTGCACCTACTAGTGTAAGTCGCTCTGGATGAGAGCATCTGATCAATGACTAAAATGTGTGTGTGCTTTTTTAAAAGTTTGTTCATCTAATTAAATGTTAAAGGACTTGTGATTGTGAGTTGTGCTAAAACGAGTCACTGCTTCATAATGTACAGGGGATGACTGCAATAGCTGATGCCACTCCAGCATGCTGTAGCATTGTGCAAGCAGTTAGAAGAAAGAAAACCCAAAGATAATGTTTTATGACTAAAAACATGAATATGAGCAAATTATACATCAACCATAATGTGTGTGTGTTCATGAGAGAGGTAAATTGGTATTGAGGGACAGAGAGAAAGAGAGAAAGAGAGAGAGGGGGGGGGGGGGGTAGAGAGGGGTAGAGAGAGGGAGAAATAGAACTCACCCACTTCACAGTGTTTGCCAGTGAATCTATATGGACAGACACAAAGATAGCTCCCTGTCTCCTCTTTACAGGAGCCTCCGTTACGACATGGGCCAGAGGCACAGGCATTTTGTATGACTGGGGGAGGAGAGAACATATTAATATCAATTATTCAGTGTGAGGGGAATCATTGCAGTAGAAACCATATTCACAATACATGAAGGGCTTATTATAAAACTTCTATAATAATGAGTAATGGGTTCTTCAACCTGGACCCTGACCCAGGCAAACAGACTATTGATAATGGCATACTACCTTTCTCGCAGTGCTTTCCTCTGTATCCATGCTTGCACTTGCAGGTGTAGCCTCCATCCCTCTCATAGCAGTAACCTCCATTCAGACACGGAGACGAATCACAGACCGATCGCGGCTGTACTGGAAAACACACACACCGACTTGACTGCATTCCATCACAACACACACACACTGACTTGACTGCGTTCCATTTTTTTTATTATTATTATTTTTTTTTTATTTAACCAGGTAGGTCAGTTGAGAACAAGTTCTCATTTGCAACTGCGACCTGGCCAAGACAAAGCAAGGCAGTGCGACAAAAAACAACACAAAAAAAATATGGGGATGAGGTAGTAGGATGGGCTATTTACAGAAGGGCTATATACAGGTGCAGTGATCGATAAGCAGCTTTGACAGCTGATGCTTAAAGTTATTGAGGGAGATAGGAACCTCTAGCTTCAAGGAGTTTTGCACTTCGTTCCAGTCATTTGCAGCAGAGAACTGGAAGGAATGGCGGCCAAAGGAGGTGTTGGCTTTGGGGGTGGCCAGTGAGATATACCTGCTGGAGCGCATGCTACGGGTGGGTGTTGCTATGGTGACCAGCGAGCTGAGATAAGGCGGGGATTTACCTAATAAAGACTTATAGATGACCTGGAGCCAGTGGGTTTGGCGACGAATATGTAGTGAGGGCCAGCCGACGAGAGAATACAGGTCGCAGTGTTGGGTAGTATATGGGGCTTTGGTAACAAAACGGATGGCACTGTGATAGACTACATCCAATTTGCTGAGTAGAGTGTTGGAGGCTATTTTGTAAATGACATCGCCGAAGTCAAGGATCGGTAGGATGGTCAGTTTTACAAGGGCATGTTTGGCAGCATGAGTGAAGGAGGCTTTGTTGCGAAATAGGAAGCCGATTCTAGATTTAATTTTGTATTGGAGATGGTTAATATGAGTCTGGAAGTTGAGTTTACAGTCTAACCAGACGCCTAGGTATTTGTAGTTGTCCACAAATTCTAAGTCAGACCCGTCGAGGGTAGTGATAGTCCGGTGGGCGGGTGCGGGCAACGTTCTATTGAAGAGCATGCATTTAGTCTTACTAGCATTTAAGAGCAGTTGGAGGCCACGGAAGGAGTGTTGTATGGCATTGAAGCTAGTTTGAAGGTTAGTTAACAATCACAGACCCATGCGTGTGGGTATGGTTCAGTCATTAGAAACACATAGATCATCTGTCACTTCATGGCAGGCTGTCCCTATTCTAAGCTTTACCAGACTCAAAGCTAGGCACATGGACTCCCTCTTAAGATAAATCTGAGCTGCTTTATTTCCTGTTTTACAGCGTTGTATCACATTTGAAGGTAAGATCCAGGCACATTCCACGTCGGAATAACAATGTTTATTACACCAACGGGGCAGGCAAAAGACAGGTCAGGGGTAAGCAGAGTCTGGTAATCCAGAGTAGTGGGGCAAAATTACAAGACGGCAGGCAGGCTCGGGGTCTAGGCAGGCAGAGATCAGTAATCCAGAGTAGTGGGGCAAAGGTACAAGACGGCAGGCAGAATCAGGGTCAGGGCAGGCAGGATTGGTCAACAAAAAAAAACAAAAAAAAACTGGGACTATCACAAGGCAGGAGCAAAGGGGAAAAACGCTGGTAGGCTTGCCAAGCAAAACGAACTGGCAACAGCCAAACAGAGAACACAGGTTAAAGTACCCAGGGGATAATGAGGAAGATGGGCGACCCTGGAGGGGGGTGGAGACAAGCACACAGACAGGTGAAACAGATCAGGGTGTGACAGTACCCCCCCCCCCCCCCTACGGGCGCCACCTGGCGTCCTACCTGGGCGAATACCTGGCTGACTGGGGTTTCGGTGGTGGAACTCAGAGATGAGGTCTGGATCCAGGATGTCCCTAGCCGGGACCCAGCACCTCTCCTCCTGGCCGTACCCCTCCCAGTCAACCAGGTACTGGAATCCCCTGCCCCGAGGTTGAACCTTCAGGAGACGCCTCACCGTGTACACCGGTTGGCCGTCGATGAGCCGGGGAAGAGGGGTAGGCCTGGAAACAGGAGACAAAGGACTGTGAGACATGAGTTTAACTATCGACACATGAAAGGTGGGATGAATACGAAGGGTCCGGGGCAACAGAAGGCGTACAGCAGAGGGGCTAATGATACTGGAAATGGGGAAAGGGCCAATAAATCGGGGGGCAGATCCTGGGTGGTTAGCCAAACCTTCTGCCCTACCCGATGCCGGGGTCCGGTTGCGGTCCGCCTGTTGTTGGTACCTGGAGGTGGTCTTGAGAAAGGCCGACCGGGACCTCCTCCAGGTACGACGACAGTGGCGGACAAACATCTGGGCCGAAGGTACGCCGACCTCCTCCTCTTGCTCGGAGAAGAGTGGGGGCTGATAGCCCAGAGAGCACTCGAACGGTGAGAGCCCTGTGGCGGGTGTTGCGGGCGTACTCGACCAGCTGCTGACTCCAGGTGGTCGAGAAGGGTCGTCTCTAAATCCTGGTTGGCTCGCTCTGACTGACCATTGGACTGGGTATGGAAACCGGAGAACAGGCTGGCCGACGACCCAATCAACGTACATAACTCCTTAAAGAACAGGGAAGAGTACTGGGGACCCTGGTCGGACACCAGAAGACGTGCTGCACCATGAGTTGGGCCGTCTCCTTGACCGAGGGCAGTTTGGGGAGAGGAATGATGTGGGCGGCCTTGGAAAACCGGAAGACCACTGTTGGGATGGCCGTGTTGCCCTCTGAAGGGGGAGGCTTGTGACGAAATCCAGGGATATATGGGACCAGGGACGATGAGGGACCGGCAGTGGATTGCAACAGGCCCGCCGGAGCTTGCAGAGGAACCATGGTAGGCCACCAAAAGCGTTGGCGCCCAAAGGCCAGGGTCCGACGGGAACCCGGATGGCATGCAAGCCTGGCGGAATGGGCCCACTCCAGGGCCGCGGAGCAGACTGCGTCAGGCACTAACATCTGGTTATCTGGGCCCCCTCCAGGGTTCGGCTGAGACCGCTACGCCTCCCGGATGGTCTCGGGCTCCAGGGTGGTCCCCGTGGGGATACAGCGGGGCATCCGGCTTGATGTTCTTGGACCCCGGCCTGTAGGAGAGGGAAACATTTAAACAGAGGGGCCCATCTTGCTTGCCTGGTGGGCCCTGCTGTCCTAAACAGGCAACTCCAGGTTTTTATAATCGGTCCACACAATGAATGGATGTTCCGCCCCCTCAAGCCAGTGCCTCCATTCCCCCAACGCCATCTTCACGCTAGGAGCTCTCGATTCCCCACGTCGTAGTTCCTCTCCGTGGAATTGAGGCGGTGGGAGAAGGCATAGGGATGCAGCTTAAGGTCCTGGTCCGAAGCAGGATGAATCAAGATAGGGGCCGTGGTGAGGTCCCGAAACGCCCGGTCAGTGGCCACAGAAAAACCCCAGGAAGCTTTGCAGCTGGACCCTAGACGCGGGCTGAGGCCAATCCACCGGGATTCATCTGGATACTCCCAGCGGAGATGATGTAGCCCTCATACAGCTGGTTCTCCAGAAGGTGCTGGAGAACCTGTCGGACGTGGAGCACGTGCTCTTGCGGAGAGCGGGAGAAGACGAGGATGTCATCGATGTAAACAAAGACAAACCAATGTCGCGGAGGACATCGTTTACCAGGGTCTGAAACACTGCAGGGGCGTTGGTGAGGCCAAAAGGCATGACTAGATACTCGTAGTGGCCGCCAGGAGGTCCTGGTACTCCGTGGGAATGGCGGACATCCTGGGACTGGCTGCGCCGACTTCAGACAATGGGAATGGCAGAACGGACTCCAGCCCGTGATGGCCCCCATAGACCAGTCGATGGAGGGATTGTGTCGCTGGAGCCTGGAGAAACCCAGAACCACGGGAATCATCGGAGACTGGATGAGCAGAAATTGGATAGTCTCGCTGTGATTTCCTGACACCCGTAGGTTGATGGGCGTGGTGTTATGTGTGACCCGCCCTATACAGTGCCCGTCCAGAGTCAATGAGGCCCCAGAGTCAATGAGGACCCGGAGATTTAGACTGGGTGTCCCACAGTAGAATGGCATGAAAAGGGATGCGAGTAGGAGGAGAAGAAAAGTTCTACATAAGATCCACCAGAGTACTCTCCCCTCTTGATGAGCCTGGTTCTTTAGCGGGCAAGAGAACACAAAATGGCACATTTTCCCGCAATACAGGCATTTTCCTTGACCACCTCTGAGACGCCATGCAAAAATATGTTGAAGAGTGCTTCCTGGTTTCAGGCACTTTCTGCTACTAATGTTCTGAAATCCACCATCCATCCATTGTCCACACTGTGGTAGCCCTGTCGAAGCTGGATTAGAGTCCGGGCAGCTTCTCTCCCAGAAAACTGCATATGGCTGGCTGTTGCTCCCATACCGCGGTAGCCTAGGTGAGAGCCCTCCTGGACATCAATGTGATGAGGTATGCTATCTTGGAGCGCACAGAGGGGAAGGAGGAGGGCTGAAGCTAAAAAATGAGGACACACTGAGCCAAAAACGCCCGACAGGAGCTCGGCTCTCCATTAAAGCGTTCCGGCGGTGGTAACGGGACTCCCGGGGAGGTTGCGCAGCTGGTCCGAGTCTGCTGGGTCAGTCGTGGCCAGTTCATACTATCAGGTTTGAAGGTAAGACCCAGGCGCAGACAACGTCAGAATAACAATGTTTATTAGACCAACAGGGGTAGGCAGGTCAGGGGCAAGCAGTACCTTTTTTAACTAATAACTCTGTTTTTCAATGTACCTCCTGTTGCCTTTTTCAAGGCTATTTTCATTGTCTGGACAGCCCTCTCCACCAAGTAATTTGTGGAGGGGTGGTAGGGGGTGGAGGTGATATGACGAATACCATTGGTTGCCAGAAAGGCCTTGAACTCCGCTCTCATAAAGATGGCTGCATTGTCTGATACGACTGAATGGGGAAGACCCTGAGTACTGGACACTTCCCTGAGATGCTCAATTGTTGTTGCTGAGTTTGCAGTGTGGACTGGGAAAACTTCAAGCCATTTGGAGTGAGCAGTCAATGTGAATCTCCCCAATCAAAGGCCCTGCATAGTCAATGTGAATCTCCCCAAGGAAAGGCCCTGCATAGTCAATGTGAATCTCCCCAAGGAAAGGCCCTGCATAGTCAATGTGAATCTCCCCAATCGAAGGCCCTGCGCAGTCAACATGAATGTGAAATAATTTCCCTTTTGCAAAGTTTTAAGTTTCCATATACGATGATTGTATTATTACTGGGTATGTATGTGGGATGTTCCACCACTATAACTGCTGTGAATAACGTGTGTAAACTAATGCCCATGTGCTCTCCCTTAGAAATGCCTGTAGCAGCATCCTCACCAAATCCTGCTGCTGAGGATGAACCACTGTCTACAGACCCTGCTGACTGGCCTTCAGTTCTGACTGACAGAATTCGGACACAAATAGTTTGCAGAAGACCAAGTGAGGTACCACCTAACTTTGTTTCCCCAAGGAATGAGAATGATGGAAGAAGTTGCCACCACCAGTATTTCAGGAAGATCTTGGTGAGTGGTGAAAAAATCCCTAGACGTTGGTTGGTGTATTCTGAAAGAAACAACAGCCTCTTCTGCTTCTTTTTTTCTTTTTTACCGTTATTTTACTAGGTGAGCAGTCACGAAGCAGAGACTCCTGAGAGGTGAGCAGTCCGGAAGCATGGAGCAGAGACTCATGAGAGGTGAGCAGTCAGGAAGCATGGAGCAGAGACTACTGTGAGGTGAGCAGTCAGGAAGCATCGAGCAGAGACTCCTGAGAGGTGAGCAGTCAAGAAGCAGAGACTCCTGAGAGGTAAGCAGTCAGGAAGCAGAGACTCCTGAGAGGTGAGCAGTCAGGAAGCATGGAGCAGAGGCTCCTGAGAGGTGAGCAGTCACGAAGCATGGAGCAGAGACTACTGAGAGGTGAGCAGTCACGAAGCATGGAGCAGAGACTACTGAGAGGTGAGCAGTCAGGAAGCAGAGACTCCTGAGAGGTGAGCAGTCAGGAAGCATGGAGCAGAGACTACTGAGAGGTGAGCAGTCAGGAAGCAGAGACTCCTGAGAGGTGAGCAGTCAGGAAGCATGGAGCAGAGGCTCCTGAGAGGTGAGCAGTCAGGAAGCATGGAGCAGAGGCTCCTGAGAGGTGAGCAGTCAGGAAGCATGGAGCAGAGACTCCTGAGAGGTGAGAAGTCAGGAAGCATGGAGCAGAGACTACTGAGAGGTGAGCAGTCACGAAGCATGGAGCAGAGACTACTGAGAGGTGAGCAGTCAGGAAGCAGAGACTCCTGAGAGGTGAGCAGTCAGGAAGCATGGAGCAGAGACTACTGAGAGGTGAGCAGTCAGGAAGCAGAGACTCCTGAGAGGTGAGCAGTCAGGAAGCATGGAGCAGAGGCTCCTGAGAGGTGAGCAGTCAGGAAGCATGGAGCAGAGGCTCCTGAGAGGTGAGCAGTCAGGAAGCATGGAGCAGAGACTCCTGAGAGGTGAGAAGTCAGGAAGCATGGGGCTGAGACTCCTGAGAGGTGAGCAGTCAGGAAGCATGGAGCAGAGACTACTGAGAGGTGAGCAGTCACGAAGCATGGAGCAGAGACTCCTGAGAGGTGAGCAGTCAGGAAGCAGAGACTCCTGAGAGGTGAGCAGTCAGGAATCACGGAGCAGACACTCCTGTTAATGCAGTTATATTGTCTCCAGCTGCAGGTGAACTAACAGTATGGCTGGCTAAAAAACTGAAAATACCAGTGGTTGTGATTTCAGAGTTCTGAAATCCAAACGCAACTGACAAAATCTGAACCAGTCCAGTTCAGATGAGTAGACATTCTCAGATTGTCTCTGTGGAGCTAGCTTTACAATGACCTATAAATAGGCAGACACGTACAGTTACATATAACTATGTTTATTTTTTATTTATTTAACTAGGCAGGTCAGTTAAGAACAAATTCTTATTTACAATGACAGCCTAGGAACAGTGGGTTAACTGCCTTGTTCAGGGGCAGAACGACAGATTTTTACCTTGTCAGCTCTGGGATTCAATCCAGCAACCTTTCAGTTACGGGCCCAAAACTCTAACCACTTGGCTACCTGCCGCCTACCTTCTGCTGCAAACTCTTTTCTAAGAAGAACATTTATTTAGCCAACTCAGACTGGAAACATGCAAGTTCTTTGCTGACTTCACACGACAGCAGTCCAGAACACCAAAACTGCATGAAAACATGGAAAGAACTGGCAATGAGGTTCAAAAAAGGGGAAACAATTGATAAACACTTGTGGAGGCTGAGAGGATAAAATGGAGAGAGGTCAGACTGCTATTGTGCAGTCTCTGGCAATTAGAAATCTGGCACTAAGGGGAGCCCCAAATAAAGGAACATTTTATGGGGGTTTTGGAGGCAGAGGATTCTCAAAAGATTAGAGGAGCTAAAAATTCCTTTTGAGGACTGCAGAGGACAGTCTTATGATAATGGAGCCAACATGAGAGGCAAAAACAAAGGTGTCCAAGCCAGACTCCTGGAAATGAATCCAAGAGCTCTATTTGTGCCTTGTGGGGCTCACATGTTGAACCTGGTTGTGGCTGATGCTGCTAAAAGGTCTGTCGATGCCACAGGTTACTTTGGCATCTTACACAAACTGTACACCTTGTTCTCAGCCTCCACACAGCGATGGGCCATCCTGAAAAAACATGTGGACATCACTTTGAAGATGGGGACTGAGACAAGGTGGGAGAATAAAGTTAAGAGTGTCGAGCCTAGGGCGACATACAAGCTAGAACCGCCACTGCTTCCACCGCTTTGTCCAATCCTGGCCACCACATGTGCGCTCTTGCTGTGGCTTTCATTCTGGATACACCTTGGTGCGACTCTATCTATCTACCTCCAGTAGATAGATAGATAGGTACTTTATTGATCCCCCGGGGGGGAAATTTAATTGTCAAACAGCTACAACAAAACACAGGGCAGGTGCAAAATGCCACAACGAAAGTACACAAAAGACAGATACACGGTACATGATACATAGAGCGGCAGTTTGAAAAAGTATAGAAATACAAGATATCTGGAGTGCAAAAAAAATAAAAGCTAAAGGTGGCACCACTACTTGAAGGCACCAACGCAGGATACCGTCCTCCACCGAGAGTTTGTTTTCCCTTTTAAAACATTTCTGAAACTGCTCCGTAGGACAGTGGGCCGGCCATCTCTCCTGGACAAAGCGGCTGACTTTGGAAAGAAGAGGGTCTCTTACAGTCCATTTCTTCAGTTCCCGGTCTACTGGAGCTCTTTGGAGCTGTGTCAGTAAGCACACCAGTTCAGGAGGACGTTTGGGGTCTTTGGACATGTATGGGAGTGGCAGCCTGCTGCGATCATCAGCTTTAGCGATGGCGGGGCCCATTCTGTAAAGCAACTCATATTGGTATTGCGCTAACATGAGGGCCCATCTTTGCAGTTGCCCGGAGGTGGATGGTTGCATTTTATTCAGCTCACCCAGGGTGCCAGCAAGCATGATGCAAAGCTGACTAGCCTCTCTGTGTTGTCCCCCATCTTCTGAGATATCACTGGCCCAATCCCGTATGGAGAGGCATCACTTGTGATGATGAGTGGGCACTTTGGGTCGTAATGCACAAGCAGTGCTGAAGACGACACAGCAAGTCTTTGGATTTCTGGAATACTGTTTTCTGAGGTGTGAGCCACTTCCACTCACATCCTTGGGTTCTGGGGCCTCTTTGATTGCTCTCATTTTCTTGTCCAAGGGTTGAAGCCTGTGACTTCCTCTGTGACACCGGTGATAAGGATATCATCCAGTAGATGATCTTCCTCCGTGACACTGGAGGAAGATCTGCTAACAGATTCTGTCCTTTGAAAGATCGCACAGGCAGAGGAGACTCCAAACGGACGCTGTGTACTGAAACAGCCCCTTAATTGTAATTAATTTTTATCACTTTGCGGGATTCTTCAGTGAGCACCAACTGCTGGTGTGCGTGAGACATATCCAGCTTGGAAAACCATTTCCCACCACTTTGTGAATAGCTCCTCTATCCTTGGCTGTGGGTACTGCTCCAGCCTGGAAGCTACTTTGCAGTTAGCTTGTAATCTCCACAAATCCTGATATTTCCACCAGGCCTCATTAGTGGGACAATGGGGGCAGCTTACTCAGAGTAAGTGACTGGTTCCTGTATTCCAGTGGTCTGGAGCTTGTCCAGCTCTGCCTCAACATTCTGTTGTAGTGTGAACGGCACTTGGCGTGCTTTCCAGAAGCGTGATGGAACGGACGGGTTCACATGAATTCACACTCCAGTGACTTCTAGTTTTACAAGTTGTTCTTGAAAACATTTGCCTATTTAGTGTGCGGACAACTCACTGTCTGAGACCTTCATGATTGTTTTGCACAGTCAAGTTGTAACACTGCCATCCAATCTCTTCCCAGCAGATTGGGACCTTGACCTTGGACCACCAAAATCTTCAGTCGTGTAGTTTGACCTTTGTACTGGACTTTGACATACACTGCACCCTGCGCTCTTCTGTGTATGACTTCAGCACTATAGTCGAGGGCTCTAGTTTCAACTGAGGTGCTTTGGCTTTTAGGTTAGCAAAAGCATGTTCTACCAAAACACCTCGAACACGACTGGAGAATTATCCAACTCCACTGTAGTCCACAGGGGGCTTGGGAGTTTCTCTTTAATCACATAGGCTGCATCCTTGACCACCTCATCCTCTTCTTCAGATGTTTAATTTTTTATAGTTCACATACAGGACTCTGTTAGCAGTGTCTAACAAGCGAGAATTAGCTTTCAGTGCTTTCTTCACGTTCTGTTTGCTCTCTGCACTACTCAACACTAAGTGTATCTGGCACAGCTAAGCTAGCTAACCTAGCTTCCCTAACATCCTCGTCGCCTAATATTCTAAACTTCACCAGACTCTAAGCTAGGCACATGGACTCCCTTTCAAGGTAAATCTGAGCTGCTTTATTTACTGTTTTGCAGAGTTGAGGCCCTTACGGCCTCATCGGCAACTCCATCTAGAACTAACCTATCAATCAGGTTACCACACTCCCAATTAGTCAACACCAAAATACTCAGGTTACCACAGTCCCACTTAGTCAACACCAAAATACTCAGGTTACCACAGTCCCACTTAGTCAACACCAAAATACTCAGGTTACCACAGTCCCAATTAGTCAACACCAAAATACTCAGGTTACCACAGTCCCAATTAGTCAACACCAAAATACTCAGGTTACCACAGTCCCACTTAGTCAACACCAAAATACTCAGGTTACCACAGTCCCACTTAGTCAACACCAAAATAAATCATATTTTAATTTCTCTCTCCCAAACAATGAATGTTACTCTCACACACACAGCGTGCCACCGCCGCGACACAAAAGACACAAGTGTTTATCGCTATGGTAACCAGGTTCTCGTTTACAGCAACACAGAATGCAGAGTCAGAGTGACCAATCCTTGGGTTTGTAAATAAGATGAAGAAGCAGCAGAAGACATAGGCTCTTACCATAGGGAGGATAGAAGTGGTCTAGGTCTGCCACACCTGTCTGACAGGTACACAGGTAGGTTCCTCCGTACTCCAGACAGGGTCCTCCGTCAGGACATGGCCTACTGTTACTACATGGGGTCTGGGTCACCTCTGTGGAGGACAGGAGGGTCACCTCTGTGGAGGACAGGAGGGTAACCTCTGTGGAGGAGAAAAATCATGTTGTGACACTATGTCAAGAGTTGTCACTTTGTAAAGCAATTCTTCCATCAAAGCAACCTTATAGCCTACTAGCCTGGTTCTGTGTGCTATTTAAATTATAGATATATTTATATATTTAACCTTTATTTAACTAGGCAGGGTCAGGCTGTAAGCGAACGAGTGATGAGCGCTAGGAGCAATACTGGCTGTATCAAAGGCTCAGCCAATCCAATTGGCAATCGTTCACATAACAACAGAATGCAGCATGCTGAAGAGAGACGAGACAACAAACTTCCTAGTTACAGCATTAGCGCACGCTCTGGAAAAAACACTATAGAGGTCAAAGGAACACCACACACTTTCCCTCTTTCTCACTTTTTCAATACGGTGGATAAAAGGGGTATGCCAGGTGGACTCTCTGCAGCATAACCATGAATATAAGTCGGCCTATCACATGTTCTCATTTCAAGCAAAACAAGACTGCATCTTCACAAAAAAGATAACAAAAGTGCCTGTTTCTGAAAAAAGTGATTTGATTTTTGAACAAATAAGAAAACACAGGTTTAATATTTATCTTTCCAACTCTCTCCCACTTCACTTCTCCATCTCTCTTCTTTAGTGAGAGAAATGGGCTTTTGCTGCCCTGCCAGTAATTTGAACCTTGGCTGGAATGGAGTCAGTGCCATTCTCATGCACATATGTAGGAGCTGATTGGTGAGTCTAGAACGGTGCTTATTTTGAATGATGTTCATAGTGGAGAAAGAACTGTATGTGGAGCCGAACATGGTCAAGGTGTGTAGTGATACTTTGGTTAGACCAGGAGAAACATCTCTCACCCTGAATCTGTTCCTGCACTTTAAGGAAGTGTGCACAGTCTCCTTGAAGATCTTCCTTGAACCCTTTCAGTTTCCTCTGGAAGGAGCGGACAGATGTCATCAAATCACAAACTGAATTGTTCTTGCCCTGTAGTTTCACGTTGAGCTCATTAAGGTGTGATGTAATGTCTACCAAAAAAGCAACAATATCCATTTTGCCCCCGTCTTGCAAAAAAAGTGAAAACTGTGTTGCCTTCTGACTCTTGAGCTGTACTAGGAAAGATGTTATTTCCATTAGAATGAACCAAAAGCGTTCCAACACCGGCCTTTACTGAGGTATCTTACATTCTTGTGCAGCAGTAGGTCATTTACATTTGCCTCAACTTCTTTCAGGAAGTCTCTCAGCAGGCGATGATGATGATGATGAGATGAGGAAGCCCTGAGGAAGTTGATAAGTTTCATCATTGTTTTCATCACTTCAGCATACTCTTCTGACAGACTGATGAATGATGCAGTGGTAAGCTGTGAGATCAGGGTTGTCCTCTTTCAGCCGTGCCACAGCTCCTGTCTCTCTTCCTGTCATGGCAGGAGACCGTCTGAGGTGAGAGAGACCACATGTTTTAGATCTCTCACCCTCTTTCTCAGCATCTCCTTTATGGCCATGTATGTGTCCTTTCCTCTTGTATGTGTCTCGATTGGTGTTACACCTAACAGGTCTTCACAGAATTCCTTCTTCTCTGTGTGGTCAAATCTAACACACACCAGAAGCTGGGCGTTATCACTCACATCAGTAGATTCATCAACAACTAATGCTATGCATGATACAGTCTGAATAGCTTCATCAAGCTGTGTTAACACATCCTCTGTTAGCATGTCACTCTATCTTGCTGTTGTTGTACGTGACGTTGGGATTTGCTTGATCTTTTCACACAGCTCGTCTTCTAGTTAACCGTCAATTACAGTTTCAGCAACAGCATTCATGCACTCCATCACCACTTCCCCCGTCAGAAAATGGCTTTTGGTGTTGACCCAAAAGCTATTTTGTGAACATTCATTTGCATGTTGTTGGGCAGTGAATGCATGGGAGAGGACTCTGGTGGACCGATCATACTGGGCTTTGAGTTAGTTTATTTTGCGAGCCCTCACCTCAGACTGCTGTGGATGTGTTTGCTCAAAAGATATGTGCTTTGTCTCGAAGTGGCGCTTCAAGTTGGCACATTTTATTAGAGCCACGGTCTCTGAACATATCAGGCAGAGTGGTTGGACACACGCTGCGGGAAGGATAAAATAATATTTGTCTGTCCACTCCTCTTTGAAAGCTTGATTTCCTGTATCGACTTTCCTGACTTTTGCGCACGCCATTCTATAATTTCTCCTCTCACTTCTGCTTTTGCTTCTCTCGCTTTCTCTCTCTTACATGCATTGTAAACATTCGCACACACAGTAGTATGGGGCGCTATAGGGAATAGGGTGCCATTTGGGATGCATTATGATACTCTCAGAGGCCATACTTTACTGAACTGCCAGGTCGCAGTTGCAAATGAGAACTTGTTCTCAACTGACCTACCTGGTTAAATAAAGGTGAAATAAAAAATAAAAAAAACATTACAAAATTATATCATAGGATATATTTAAGGTGGTAAAACAGTATTAGTGGAGGATGTGTCAAATGGTTTATGCAACAAGCAGCGGTTCCATAGAGCAGACAGCAGCTGTTCCATAGAGCAGACTGCAGCTGTTCCATAGAGCAGACTGCAGCTGTTCCATAGAGCAGACAGCAGCTGTTCCATAGAGCAGACTGCAGCTGTTCCATAGAGCAGACAGTAGCTGTTCCATAGATCAGATAGCAGCTGTTCCATAGAGCAGACAGTGCCTGTTCCAAAGAGCAGACAACAGCTGTTCCATAGAGCAGACAGCAGCTGTTCCATAGAGCAGACAGCAGCTGTTCCATAGAGCAGACATAAACTGTTCCATAGAGCAGACAGCAGAGTTTCCATAGAGCAGATATCAGCTGTTCCATAGAGCAGACAGCAGATGTTCCAAAGAGCAGACAACAGCTGTTCCATAGAGCAGACAGCAGCTGTTCCATAGAGCAGACAGCAGCTGTTCCATAAAGCAGACAACAGCTGTTCAATTGAGCAGACAACAGCTGTTACATAGAGCAGACAGCAGCTGTTCCATAGAGCAGCCAGCAGAGTTTCCATAGAGCAGACAGAAGCTGTTCCATAAAGCAGACATTAGCAGTTCCATAGAACAGACAGCAAGACCATAGAGCAGACAGCAAGACCATAGAGCAGACAGCAGGACCATAGAGCAGACAGCAGGACCATAGAGTAGACAGCAGGACCATAGAGCAGACAGCAGGACCATAGAGCAGACAGCAGGACCATAGAGTAGACAGCAGGACCATAGAGTAGACAGCAGGACCATAGAGTAGACAGCAGGACCATAGAGTAGACAGCAGGACCATAGAGTAGACAGCTGGACCATAGAGTAGACAGCAGGACCATAGAGTAGACAGCAGCACCATAGAGCAGACAGCAGGACCATAGAGTAGACAGCAGGACCATAGAGTAGACAGCTGGACCATAGAGTAGACAGCAGGACCATAGAGTAGACAGCTGGACCATAGAGTAGACAGCAGGACCATAGAGTAGACAGCAGGACCATAGAGTAGACAGCTGGATCATAGAGTAGACAGCAGGACCATAGAGTAGACAGCAGGACCATAGAGTAGACAGCAGGACCATAGAGTAGACAGCAGGACCATAGAGTAGACAGCTGGACCATAGAGTAGACAGCAGGACCATAGAGTAGACAGCAGGACCATAGAGTAGAAAGCTGGACCATAGAGTAGACAGCAGGACCATAGAGTAGACAGCAGGACCATAGAGTAGACAGCAGGACCATAGAGTAGACAGCAGGACCATAGAGTAGACAGCAGGACCATAGAGTAGACAGCAGGACCATAGAGTAGACAGCTGGACCATAGAGCAGACAGCAGGACCATAGAGTAGACAGCAGGACCATAGAGCAGACAGCTGGACCATAGAGTAGACAGCAGGACAATAGAGTAGACAGCTGGACCATAGAGTAGACAGCAGGACCATAGAGTAGACAGCTGGACCATAGAGTAGAAAGCAGGACCATAGAGTAGACAGCTGGACCATAGAGTAGACAGCAGGACCATAGAGTAGACAGCAGGACCATAGAGCAGACAGCAGGACCATAGAGCAGACAGCAGGACCATAGAGCAGACAGCAGGACCATAGAGTAGACAGCAGGACCATAGAGTAGACAGCAGGACCATAGAGTAGACAGCAGGACCATAGAGTAGACAGCAGGACCATAGAGTAGACAGCTGGACCATAGAGTAGACAGCTGGACCATAGAGCAGACAGCAGGACCATAGAGTAGACAGCAGGACCATAGAGCAGACAGCAGGACCATAGAGTAGACAGCAGGACCATAGAGTAGACAGCAGGACCATAGAGCAGACAGCTGGACCATAGAGTAGACAGCAGGACCATAGAGTAGACAGCTGGACCATAGAGTAGACAGCAGGACCATAGAGTAGACAGCTGGACCATAGAGTAGACAGCAGGACCATAGAGTAGACAGCTGGACCATAGAGTAGACAGCAGGACCATAGAGTAGACAGCAGGACCATAGAGTAGACAGCAGGACCATAGAGTAGACAGCAGGACCATAGAGTAGACAGCTGGACCATAGAGTAGACAGCAGGACCATAGAGTAGACAGCAGGACCATAGAGTAGACAGCTGGACCATAGAGTAGACAGCAGGACCATAGAGTAGACAGCAGGACCATAGAGTAGACAGCAGGACCATAGAGTAGACAGCAGGACCATAGAGTAGACAGCAGGACCATAGAGTAGACAGCAGGACCATAGAGTAGACAGCTGGACCATAGAGCAGACAGCAGGACCATAGAGTAGACAGCAGGACCATAGAGCAGACAGCTGGACCATAGAGTAGACAGCAGGACCATAGAGTAGACAGCTGGACCATAGAGTAGACAGCAGGACCATAGAGTAGACAGCTGGACCATAGAGTAGACAGCTGGACCATAGAGTAGACAGCAGGACCATAGAGTAGACAGCTGGACCATAGAGTAGACAGCAGGACCATAGAGTAGACAGCAGGACCATAGAGCAGACAGCAGGACCATAGAGCAGACAGCAGGACCATAGAGCAGACAGCAGGACCATAGAGTAGACAGCAGGACCATAGAGTAGACAGCAGGACGATAGAGTAGACAGCAGGACCATAGAGCAGACAGCAGGACCATAGAGTAGACAGCAGGACCATAGAGTAGACAGCAGGACCATAGAGTAGACAGCAGGACCATAGAGTAGACAGCAGGACCATAGAGTAGACAGCAGGACCATAGAGTAGACAGCAGGACCATAGAGTAGACAGCAGGACCATAGAGTAGACAGCAGGACCATAGAGTAGACAGCAGGACCATAGAGTAGACAGCAGGACCATAGAGTAGACAGCAGGACCATAGAGTAGACAGCAGGACCATAGAGTAGACAGCAGGACCATATAGTAGACAGCAGGACCATAGAGTAGACAGCTGGACCATAGAGTAGACAGCAGGACCATAGAGTAGACAGCAGGACCATAGAGTAGACAGCAGGACCATAGAGTAGACAGCAGGACCATAGAGTAGACAGCAGGACCATAGAGTAGACAGCAGGACCATAGAGTAGACAGCAGGACCATAGAGTAGACAGCAGGACCATAGAGTAGACAGCAGGACCATAGAGTAGACAGCAGGACCATAGAGTAGACAGCAGGACCATAGAGTAGACAGCAGGACCATAGAGTAGACAGCAGGACCATAGAGTAGACAGCAGGACCATAGAGTAGACAGCAGGACCATAGAGTAGACAGCAGGACCATAGAGTAGACAGCAGGACCATAGAGTAGACAGCAGGACCATAGAGTAGACAGCTGGACCATAGAGTAGACAGCAGGACCATAGAGTAGACAGCAGCACCATAGAGCAGACAGCAGGACCATAGAGTAGACAGCAGGACCATAGAGTAGACAGCTGGACCATAGAGTAGACAGCAGGACCATAGAGTAGACAGCAGGACCATAGAGTAGACAGCTGGACCATAGAGTAGACAGCAGGACCATAGAGTAGACAGCAGGACCATAGAGTAGACAGCAGGACCATAGAGTAGACAGCAGGACCATAGAGTAGACAGCTGGACCATAGAGCAGACAGCAGGACCATAGAGTAGACAGCAGGACCATAGAGCAGACAGCTGGACCATAGAGTAGACAGCAGGACCATAGAGTAGACAGCTGGACCATAGAGTAGACAGCAGGACCATAGAGTAGACAGCTGGACCATAGAGTAGACAGCAGGACCATAGAGTAGACAGCTGGACCATAGAGTAGACAGCAGGACCATAGAGTAGACAGCAGGACCATAGAGCAGACAGCAGGACCATAGAGTAGACAGCAGGACCATAGAGCAGACAGCAGGACCATAGAGTAGACAGCAGGACCATAGAGTAGACAGCAGGACCATAGAGTAGACAGCAGGACCATAGAGTAGACAGCAGGACCATAGAGTAGACAGCTGGACCTTAGAGTAGACAGCTGGACCATAGAGTAGACAGCAGGACCATAGAGTAGACAGCAGGACCATAGAGTAGACAGCAGGACCATAGAGTAGACAGCTGGACCATAGAGTAGACAGCAGGACCATAGAGTAGACAGCAGGACCATAGAGTAGACAGCAGGACCATAGAGTAGACAGCAGGACCATAGAGTAGACAGCAGGACCATAGAGTAGACAGCTGGACCATAGAGCAGACAGCAGGACCATAGAGTAGACAGCAGGACCATAGAGCAGACAGCTGGACCATAGAGTAGACAGCAGGACCATAGAGTAGACAGCTGGACCATAGAGTAGACAGCAGGACCATAGAGTAGACAGCTGGACCATAGAGTAGACAGCAGGACCATAGAGTAGACAGCTGGACCATAGAGTAGACAGCAGGACCATAGAGTAGACAGCAGGACCATAGAGCAGACAGCAGGACCATAGAGTAGACAGCAGGACCATAGAGTAGACAGCTGGACCATAGAGTAGACAGCAGGACCCTAGAGTAGACAGCAGGACCATAGAGTAGACAGCAGGACCATAGAGTAGACAGCAGGACCATAGAGTAGACAGCAGGACCATAGAGTAGACAGCAGGACCATAGAGCAGACAGCAGGACAATAGAGTAGACAGCTGGACCATAGAGTAGACAGCAGGACCATAGAGTAGACAGCAGGACAATAGAGTAGACAGCTGGACCATAGAGTAGACAGCAGGACCATAGAGTAGACAGCAGGACCATAGAGTAGACAGCAGGACCATAGAGTAGACAGCAGGACCATACACATAGGGAACAGGCAAGTACTGTACTTTGTAAGAAACAACAAGTGTTTGCAATAAAAAGGTTAAGAAATGACCAACGGTCATTCGAGAAAGGCAGAGTTATTACATACAACATTTCCACTGCTCTTTTGTATTTGACGAGAGAGGTGGTTCCGTCTTCCCAATCACTGTCAATAGACTTGGAGCTGATTACATGCTTCTCATCCAAATGATTATGTCTGGCAAAGCATGTGTATAACTCAGCTTTTACCTGTTTGATTTTCAGTTTGAGGAGTCAATGATGAATTCACCTGGACCACCACCAACTCTATGAAAGAGTCTTTCTAGCGGAAAGTGTTGTCTAATAATTATTCAGGAGAAAATGCCTCACATACTACTACTACTACTACACAGAGCAATGTTACACAAAGGGAGCTCTTTCTTTCTCTCTGTTGTGTGTTGTTGCTCTTAGTGGAAGAAGCCCAGAGCCCAGGCCTCCGCTCTCAGCCATTAGCTAACCACATCGAGGCTGAGGCTGTGAAAACAGGCAACGCCTGCAAAACCTTTCAACAAACCACCAGGTCACTCTAACACAGAGATCCTAGCCACTCTCAGTCGGCTCCCAGATTTCACCCTATTCCCTTTGTAGTGCAATAACAGGGCTCTGGTCAAAGGTAGTTAGGGTGCCATTTGGGACAGAACCTCACCCATCTCATCCTCCCAAAGAGAGGTTAGTCAGGTTTTGTTTCTTGCCTGCCGTCCCAGTATTACAGGAAGCCGAGCAGAGACAGAGAGTAGGACCTTTTATAGGTTCTATTATGAACCATTGTTCCAAACATGAGTGGAACTTAAAACACAGAGAGAGAGAGAGAGAAATGGCCTAGCTGGCACTAACTGGTAGGATCAGTCAGGATGCGTCTCAAATGGCACCCTATTCTCTATACCAGGGGTTCTCAAACTTTTTGGGGCCAGACACAAATTCATCACTGTGACAGAAAATTCAGTGACCCCCTCATACTCATAACACAACTCGAGGCTGTAGAAATAGCTTTCAAGGAGTTTTACTATGACGTCTGCAGTGCATGGCTGGACAAACCGAGTCTCGGGCCCGGGAAAGAACATTTAAAAGGCCCGCCTCTTGGCATCGGAGAGAACATTTTGCAATTTTCAAGCAAATTTCCTGCAATTCTACACATTTTGTCATGGGGTAGAGATATTTTTGGTTGATGCAGCTTTAAAAATAATATCCTGCAAACGTACACATTTTGCCATGAGGCAGAGAGAAAACTGAAACATTTTAAAGCTTAAATTACATTGCATTTCTGGATTTTGTTTTAATGTTTTGGGGAATAGTATTGAGTTGGATATATCCCTGTGAGCCTCCAAGGACCATGTTGCCCAGGGATAAGAACATGAATTGTAGACTAATAATATTAGATTGTATTGTATTGTATTGTATTGTAAACTTATTCCACAGATCCCTTGACCAAAAGTTGTTTAATCTGTTGTCAGTAATATTTATTTAAAACATTTAATATATGTATATACAGTACCAGTTTGGATACACCTACTAATTCAAGGGTTTGTCTTTATTTTTTACTATTTTCTACATTGTAGAATAATAGTGAAGACATCAAAACTACGAAATAACACATATGGAATCATGTAGTAACCAAAAAAGTGTTAAACAAATCTAAAAATATTTTATATTTGAGATTCTTCAAAGTAGCCACCCTTTGCCTTAATGACAGCTTTGCACACTCATGGCATTCTCTCAACAAGCTTCTAGTCACCTGGAATGCATTTCAATTAACAGGTGTTCCTTGTTAAAAGTACATTTGTGGAATTTCTTTCCTTCTTAATGCGTTAGGAGCATATCAGTCGTGTTGTGACAAGGTAGGGGTGGTATACAGTAGATAGCCCTATTTGGTAAAAGACCAAGTCCATATTATTGTAAGAACAGCTCAAATAAGCAAAGAGAACCGTCCATCATTACTTCATGACGGTCAGTCAATCCAGAGAAAATGTCAAGAACCTTGAAAGTTTCTTCAAGTGCAGTGGCAAAAACCATCAAGACCTATGATGAAACTGTCTCTCATGAGGACCGCCACAGGAATGGAAGACCCAGAGTTACCTCTGCTGCAGAGGATAAGTTCATTAGAGTTACCAGCCTCAGATTGCAGCCCAGATAAATGCTTCACAGAGTTCACGTAACAGACACATCTCAACATCAACTGTTCAGAGGAGACTGTGTGAATCAGACCTTCATGGTCGAATTGCTGCAAAGAAACCACTACTAAAGGACACCAATAAGAAGAAGAGACTTGCTTGGGCCAAGAAACATGAGCAACGGACATTAGACCTGTGGAAATGTGTCCTTTGGTCTGGAGTCCAAATTTGAGATTTTTGGTTCCAACCGCCGTGTCTTTGTGAGACGCAGAGTAGGTGAACGGATGATCTCTGCATGTGTGGTTCCAACCGTGAAGCATGGAGGAGGTGTTATGGTGTGGGGATGCTTTGCTCTGTGATATATTTAGAATTCAAGGCATACTTAACCAGCATGGCTACCACAGCATTCTGCAGCGATACGCCATACCATATCTACGTTCAGTATGATATGTTACATTTAGTATGATATGTTACGTCTACTATGATATGTTACATCTAGTATGATATGTTACATCTAGTATGATATGTTACATCTAGTATGATATGTTACATTTAGTATGATATGTTACGTCTACTATGATATGTTACGTCTAGTATGATATGTTACATCTAGTATGATATGTTACGTTTAGTATGATATGTTACGTCTACTATGATATGTTACGTCTAGTATGATATGTTATGTTTAGTATGATATGTATGATATGTTACGTCTAGTATGATATGTTACATTTAGTATGATATGTTACGTCTACTATGATATGTTACATCTAGTATGATATGTTACATCTAGTATGATATGTTACATCTAGTATGATATGTTACATTTAGTATGATATGTTACGTCTACTATGATATGTTACGTCTAGTATGATATGTTACATCTAGTATGATATGTTACGTTTAGTATGATATGTTACGTCTACTATGATATGTTACGTCTAGTATGATATGTTATGTTTAGTATGATATGTATGATATGTTACGTCTAGTATGATATGTTACATTTAGTATGATATGTTACATCTAGTATGATATGTTACGTTTAGTATGATATGTTACATCTAGTATGATATGTTACATCTAGTATGATATGTTACGTCTAGTATGATATGTTACATCTAGTATGATATGTTACATCTAGTATGATATGTTACGTTTAGTATGATATGTTACGTCTAGTATGATATGTTACATCTAGTATGATATGTTACATCTAGTATGATATGTTATGTCTAGTATGATATGTTACGTTTAGTATGATATGTTACGTTTAGTATGATATGTTACGTTTAGTATGATATGTTACATCTAGTATGATATGTTACATCTAGTATGATATGTTACTTACTTAATTATTACATGTGCAGCAGTATATGGACACCCCTTCATACACTATATATCCAGCAGTATGTGGACACCCCTTCATACACTATATATACAGCAGTATATGGACACCCCTTCATACACTATATATCCAGCAGTATGTGGACACCCCTTCATACACTATATATCCAGCAGTATGTGGACACCCCTTCATACACTATATATACAGCAGTATGTGGACACCCCTTCATACACCATATATCCAGCAGTATATGGACACCCCTTCATACACTATATATCCAGCAGTATGTGGACACCCCTTCATACACTATATATACAGCAGTATGTGGACACCCCTTCATACACTATATATCCAGCAGTATGTGGACAACCCTTCATACACTATATATACAGCAGTATGTGGACAACCCTTCATACACTATATATACAGCAGTATGTGGACAACCCTTCATACACTATATATACAGCAGTATGTGGACACCCCTTCATACACTATATATACAGCAGTATGTGGACACCCCTTCATACACAATATATACAGCAGTATGTGGACAAATGAGGCCCTACAGGACTGCTTTGAGACAACAGACTGGGATGTGCTCTGTGAGGCTCATGGGGAGGACATTGATGGACTTACTGACTGCATAACGGACTATATACATTTTTGTGTAGACAACACTGTACCCACCAAATAATAAACCCTGGGTCACCAGCGACCTGAAGGCCCTGCTGATTGAGAAGAAGAGGGCCTTCAAGGAGGGGGACAGGGACAACTTGAAATGCGTCCAGAGGGAGCTGAAATCTATCTATCTATCTATCTATCTATCTATCTATCTATCTATCTATCTATCTATCTATCTATCTATCTATCTATCTATCTATCTATCTATCTATCTATCTATCTATCTATCTATCTATCTATCTATCTATCTATCTATCTATGAATGAATGAATGAATGAATGAATGAATGAATGAATGAATGAATGAATGAATGAATGAATTGGACCGCAGTGTGAAGGAAAAGCAGCCAGCAAGCGCTCAGAAAATGTGGGAACTCCTTCAAGATGGTTGAAAAAGCATTCCAGGTGAAGCTCGTTGAGAGAATGTCAAGAGTGTGCAAAGCTGTCATCAAGGCAAAGGGTGGCTACTTTGAAGAATCTCAAATATAAAATATATTTAACAGTTTTCTGGTTACTACAATGATTCCATATATGTTATTTCATAGTTTTGATGTCTTAACTATTATTCGCCAATGTAGAACATAGCAAAAATTAAGAAAAACCCTTGAATGAGTAGGTGTGTCCAAACTTTTGACTGCTACTGTATAGAATTATTTTAATTGTTTTATCTGTCCGCGGGTCCCACTTTGAAAACCTATACAGTGCACTGCTTTTGTCCAGGACCCATGTTGTGTCTCCTCTCTAGCTGGCATTCACTGGCGGAATCAGAGTCAGGTTGAGTCCTAAATGGCACCCCAAAAGTTGTGCATTATATTGGGAATAGAAAGCCATTAGAGAAGCAGCCAGAGTCAGTGGAATAGTTGTATCAGTAGCTCACCAGTTACCAGTTTCTCCCGGCGAAGGCAGCAAGACAGGTGCAGGTGTAACCATTCACCTGGTCTTTACACCTTCCTCCATTCAAGCATGGCTGGGAAACACACTCATCCAGGTCTGGAATGGATCCACAAACACAACAAAAACATCAAGCCTTATTCATCAATGTGGGGATTTGGAAAGGAATAGGGAAGGAACACCTGCAAGGTGCATGAACTGAAGAGCAAGCTGAAGTCAAGTGGAAATTCAGCAACGATTGCAGGACAGTGGAAGTTGACATACTGTAAATGGGATTTAGAATGGAGACATTATCTAGCTAGGAAGCCTTCTTATCCATCTGTGTACGGAGGAACAGCATAGTGTGTTGTTGTCTGTATGTTTATCTGGCATTAAGGTATAATCTGCTCTCATGTAGAAACAATATTTTATGACATTTACAGCAGGGTATATTAGTATTATATGATATAGTATTATACAGTACTGTACAGTACAACATGTAGAGAAATATATACAGCATAATATATACAGGATCTAATATATTCAGGATCTAATATATACAGGATCTAATATGTACAGGATCTAATATATTCAGGATCTAATATATACAGGATCTAATATGTACAGGATCTAATATATACAGGATCTAATATGTACAGGATCTAATATATACAGGATCTAATACAGTATATACAGGATCTAATATATACAGGATCATATATATATTGTTTGTTTTTTCCCTATCAGGCAAGATGGCTGTTTGACTGTTCCGGCAGCTGATTGGTGGTTCAACGGCTGATTGGGAATTGGAACACCGCCCACTCGTCAGTGGCTACAGCTGGCTGCTCTCTTTAAAAAGCCCAGATTGGGACTAGCTAGAGAGTTGCTGCTGGTTTTGGTTTGTACCCTGTGTGGGGATATTATATATAACAGTTACATTCAAATGTTTTGATAGTCTTTAACTGTTTTTGTGTGTTAAAACTAGTTTGTTCCATGGTTTTAACTGGTAGCAACCCAGGTAACCAAAATGTTTGTTTGTGGATCCTTGGGATCCTAATAATTTTGGGTTAATTATTATTTGTTCCCCTTTTGTTCACAGGGAGTTGGGGAGTAGATTTAGAGCTACCCTGGGGTATACATCACCCGTAGGTATACTTCCTTGTCTAGAAACACCAGCTAGACCTGGGCGGACCACCAACTGTAAGTTTGGTTAGGGCGCCTCGACTGTGTGCCAGTGTAGGGATTGTATATTCTATTTGGGGCCGGGTTAGTACAGATTAGGGGTGGGGGAATTTTGTTTATTTCTTTGCTTTGGTCCGTCCAGCCCTCCCCTTTTCCCAGAAAGTTATTATTATTACCGTGACTAAATAAACCCTGTTTTGTACGGTATTTGGTGTTTGTGTCCTTTTATCACACCACGACTCCGTACCTCCCTTGTTGGCATCGGTGGGCCCGAGCAGTGGGTTGTCAGGCTCCCCTCCCTTTGGGAGCTAGAACGTAACAAGGATCATATATATATGTACAGGATCTAATATGTACAGGATCTAATACAGTCGTATGCAAACGTTTGGGCACCCCTGACAATTTCCATGATTTCCATTTATAAATAATTGGGTGTTTGGATCAGCAATTTCATTTTGATCTATCAAATAACTGATGGACACAGTAATATTTCAGTAGTGAAATTAGGTTTATTGGATTAACAGAAAATGTGCAATATGCATCAAAACGAAATTAGACAGGTGCATAAATTTGGGCACCGCAACAGAAAAATCACATCAATATTTAGTAGAGCCTCCTTTTGCTAAAATAACAGCCTCTAGACGCTTCCTATAGCCTCTAATGAGTGTCTGGATTCTGGATGAAGGTATTTTGGACCATTCCTCCTTACAAAACATCTCCAGTTCAGTTAGGTTTGATGGTTGCCGAGCATGGACAGCCCACTTCAAATCATCCCACAGATTCTCAATGATATTCAGGTCTGGGGACTGGGATGGCCATTCCAGAACATAGTACTTGTTCCTCTGCATAAATGCCCGGGTAGATTTTGAGCAGTGTTTTGGGTCGTTGTCTTGTTGAAATATCCAGCCCCGGCGTAACTTCAACTTTGTGACTGATTCTTCAACATTATTCCCAAGAATCTGCTGATATTGAGTGGAATCCATGCGACCCTCAACTTTAACAAGATTCCCAGTACCGGCACTGGCCACACAGCCCCACAGCATGATGGAACCCCCACCAAATTTTACTGTGGGTAGCAAGTGTTTTTCTTGGAACGCTGTGTTCTTTTGCCACCATGCATAACACCCCTTGTTATGACCAAATTAATCTTTGTTTCATCAGTCCACAGCACCTTATTCCAAAATGAAGCTGGCTTGTCCAAATGTGCGTTTGTGGCGTGTGTGCAGCAAAGGCTTCTTCCGCATCACTCTCCCGTACAGCTTCTCCTTGTGCAAAGTGCGCTGAATTGTTGAACGATGCACAGTGACACCATCTGCAGCAAGATGATGTTGTAGGTCTTTGGAGGTGGTCTGTGGGCTGTTTTTGACCGTTCTCACCATCCTTCGCCTTTGCCTCTCCGATATTTTACCTGGCCTGCCACTTCTGGCCTTAACAAGAACTGTGCCTGTGGTCTTCCATTTCCTCACTATGTTCCTGTGGACACTGACAGCTTACATCTCTGAGATAGCTTTTTGTAGCCTTCCCCTAAACCATAATGTTGAACAATCTTTGTTTTCAGGTCATTTGAGAGTTGTTTTGAGGCCCCCATGTTGCCACTCTTCAGAGGAGAGTCAAAGAGAACAACAACTTGCAATTGGCCACCTAAATACCTTTTCTCATGATTGGATGCACTTGTCTATGACGTTCAAGGCTTAATGAGCTCACCAAACCAATTGTGTGTTCCAATTAACCAGGGCTAAGTAGTTACAGGTATTCAAATCAACAGAATGACAAGGGTGCCCAAATTTTTGCATAGCCTATTTTTCACATCTGATTTAATTTCATACAACTTAATATTGCTATACTAAAAATCTTTGTCTGGACAATACCCCAGTACTCAGCTTTTATTAGAAAATGAATGTCATGCCACTGTGATCATTTTCTGTGACGACAGAGTAAATTATTATGCAGCCTCAGAGGGGTGCCCAAACTTTTGCATACGACTGTATATACAGTATAATATATACAGGATCTAATATGTACAGGATCTAATATATACAGGATCTAATATATACAGGATCATATATATACAGGATCTAATATGTACAGTATAATATATACAGGATCATATATATACAGGATCTAATATATACAGGATCTAATATGTACAGGATCATATATATATACAGGATCTAATACGGTATATACAGGATCATATGTATACAGGATCTAATATATACAGGATCTAATATATACAGGATCTAATATATACAGGATCTAATATTTCAGGATCTAATATATTCAGGATCTAATATATACAGGATAATATGTACAGGATCTAATATGTACAGGATCTAATATGTACAGGATCATATATATACAGGATCTAATATATACAGGATTTAATACAGTATATACAGGATCTAATATATACAGGATCATATATATACAGGATCTAATATATACAGGATCATATACAGTGGGGAGAACAAGTATTTGATGCACTGCCGGTTTTGCAGGTTTTCCTACTTACAAAGCATGTAGAGGTCTGTAATTTTTATCATAGGTACATAGGAGTGGGCCAAAATCCCTGCTGCAGTGTGTGCAAACCTGGTCAAGAACTACAGGAAACGTATGATCTCTGTAATTGCAAACAAAGGTTTCTGTACCAAATATTAAGTTCTGCTTTTCTGATGTATCAAATACTTATGTCATGCAATAAAATGCAAATTAATTACTTAAAAATCATACAATGTGATTTTCTGGATTTTTGTTTTAGATTCCGTCACTCACAGTTGAAGAGTACCTATGATAAAAATTACAGACTTCTACATGCTTTGTAAGTGGGAAAACCTGCAAAATCGGCAGTGTATCAAATACTTGTTCTCCCCACTGTATATACAGGATCATATATATACAGGATCTAATATATACATTATCTAATATATACAGGATCTAATATATACAGGATCTAACATATACAGGATCTAATATATACAGGATCTAATATATACATGATCTAATATATACATGATCTAATATATACAGGACCTAATATGTACAGGATCTAATATATATAGGATCTAATATATAGATCCTCTCAAGCTCTCTCAAGTTGCATGGGAAGCGTCGCTGCACAGCTATTTTCAAGTCTCTCCAGAGATGTTCGATCGGGTTCAAGTCTGAGCTCTGGCTGGGCCACTCAAGGACATTCAGAGACTTGTCCAGAATCCACTCCTGTGTTGTCTTGGCTGTGTGCTTAGGGTCAATGTCCTGTTGGAAGGTGAACCTTCTCCCCAGTCTGAGGTCCTGCTCTGGAGCAGGTGTTCATCAAGGATCTCTCCGTACTTTCATCCGTTCATCTTTCCCTCGATCCTGACTAGTCCCTACCGCTGTAAAACATCCCCACAGCATGATGCTGCCACCACCATCCTTCACCGTAGGGATGGTGCCAGGTTTCCTCCAGACATGACGCTTAGCATTCAGACCAAACAGTTCAATCCTGGTTTCATCGGACCAGAGAATCTTCTTTCTCATGGTCTGATAGTCCTTTAGGTGCCTTTTGGCAAACTCCAAGTGGGCTGTCATGTGCCTTTTACTGAGGAGTGGCTTCGGTCCGATCCCTCTACCATAAAGGCCTGACTGGTGGAGTGCTTCAGAGATGGTTGTCCTTCTGGAAGGTTCTCCCATCTCCACAGAGGAACTGTCAGGTCCTGACTGAGGGCAGGCCTCTTGAATCCTCTATGGGAGTCGAGACCTTTCAACAGAGTCAGTTTGGTTGATCCCCAATTAGAGGCAGCTGCCTTAAGTTGTCTCTAATTGGGGATTCTATTTATGTTTTGCTGCTTCCACCTGCGTTGTGGTTTCTTGTGTGTGTTACTTTTGTTCACACCAGTTCGTGTTGCTGTCATTTGTTTTTCACTTTGACATTAATAAAGATGTCTTCTTGCAACTCCCGCTTTGCGCCATGTTTCCAACCCTCGGACCATGACAGGAACTCCATAGCTCTGTCAGAGTGAGCATCAGGCTCACCTCCCTGACCAAGGCCCTCCCCTGATTTCTCAGTTTGGCCGGGCAGCCAGCTCTAGGAAGAGTCTTGGTGGTTCCAAACTTCTTCCATTTAAGAATGATGGAGGCCACTGTTTTCTTGGGGACCTTCAATGCTGCAGAAATGTTTTGGTACCCTTCCCCAGATCTGTGCCTCGACACAATCCTGTCTCGGAGCTCTACAGACAATTCCTTCGACCTCATGGCTTGGTTTTTGCTCTGACATACACTGTCAACTGTGGGACCTTATAGAGACAGGTGTGTGCCTTTCTAAATCATGTCCAATCAATTGGCTTTTACCAAAGGTGGACTCCAATCAAGTTGTAGAAGCATGATCAATGGAAATGGGATGCATCTGAGCTCAATTTAGAGTCTGAAAAGGTACCCTATTCCCTACATAGTGCACTCCTTTTGACTATAGCCCATAGGAATGCAGTGACCTGGTTTCCTGGGGTGTGCACTACATAGGTCACTACACTCCCCAACTTGCCTATTTGAAGACAGCTCTGAGTTCAGTGAACTTCTGTAGGTCCGTACACTCTGTGACCACAGAGAGAACAAACAGATATAAATCCAATGGCAATGTGTTTGCAGCTGAACAGTAACCTGATAGAAGATATCAACCAGGCCACACAGGTTGGCTTCATGGGAACTCTCTCTGGATGAAGTAGCATCTGCCAGACGGATGAGTTATAATGTAGAAACCAGAGAGCGCTTCCTCTGGAGAAAGAGATGCCCATACTCCAACCCCTACACCCTCCCAGGACCCCTGCTAACTCACCTGTCTCACACAGAGTCCCAATGTAGCCCCGCTCACACACACAGGTGAAATTGTTGACATCTTGTACACACAGCGCTCCGTTGAGGCAGGCTCTGTCTTTACACTTGTCAATGTCTGCAGGCAGAATCACACACACACACACACACACACACATATACACACACACACACACACACACACACACACACAGGATGTTTACTCAGCTGATTAATATATCCGCCACGCCAGGTCCTTCACCCTGCAAATATGTGCTGCTGGCTAGAGGAGGTTTGATATATCTCCACAGGCCGGACTGTGGGAACAAGGAGGACAGGGAGGAGAGGAGGATAGGGAGGAGAGGAGGAAGAGAGGGCAGAGGGGAGAAGAGAGGGGGAACAGAGAGGAGAGGGGGACAGGTAGGAGAGGAGGACAGGGAGGAGAGGAGGACAGTGAGGAGAGGAGGACAGGGAGGAGAGGGGGAAGAGAGAGGAGAGGGGGAACAGAGGGGAGAGGAGAGGAGAGAGGAGGAACAGAGAGGAGAGGGGGACAGGGAGGATAGGAGAGGAGAGGAGAGAGGAGGAACAGAGAGGAGAGGACAGGAGAGAGGAGGAACAGAGAGGAGAGGGGGACAGGGAGGATAGGAGAGGAGAGGAGAGAGGAGGAACAGAGAGGAGAGGAGGAACAGAGAGGAGAGGGGGAAGAGTGAGGAGAGGGGGAACAGAGAGGAGAGGGGGAAGAGAGAGAAGAGGGGGAAGAGAGGGGAGAGGGTGACAGGGAGGATAGGGGAGAAGAGAGGGGGAAAGGAGAGGGTGGGGGAGAGGGACAGAGAAGAAAGAGTAGTTGGAAATAATGGTAAAAGAGCTGGACCAGGCTCAAAGTTTGCATTATCAGGTTAACATACAAGTCCTCAACTGGCAGCTTCATTAAATAGTACCCGGGATGTTGGCACTTTTTTCCAATCTTCCTCTGTCCAGTGTCTGTGTTCTTTTGCCAATCTTAATATTTTATTTTTATTGGCCAGTCTGAGATATGGCTTTTTCTTTGCAACTCTGTCTAGAAGGTCAGCATCTCAAAGTCGCCTCTTCACTGTTGAAGAACGTGGTGTTTTGTGGGTACTATCTAATGAAGCTGCCAGTTGAGGACTTGTGAGGCGTCTGTTTCTCAAACTAGACACTCTAATGTACTTGTCCTCTTGCTCAGTTGTGCACCGGGGCCTCCCATTCCTCTTTCTATTCTGGTTAGAGCCAGTTTGGCTGTTCTGTGAAGGGAGTAGTACACAGCGTTGTACGAGATCTTCAGTTTCTTGGCAATTTCTCGCATGGAATAGCCTTCATTTCTCAGAACAAGAATAGACTGACGAGTTTCAGACGAAAGTTATTTGTTTCTGGCCATTTTGAGCCTGTAATCGAACCCACAAATGCTGATGCTCCAGATACTCAACTAGTCTAAAGAAGGCCAGTTTTCAGCTGTGCTAACATAATTGCCAAAGGGTTTTCTAATGATCAATTAGCCTTTTAAAATGATAAACTTGGATTAGCTAACACAACGTGCCATTGGAACACAGGAGTGATGGTTTCTGATAACGGGCCTCTATACGCCTATGTAGATATTCCATAAACAAATCAGTTGTTTCCAGCTACAATAGTCAATTACAACATTAACAGTGTCTACACTGTAGTTCTGATCAATTTGATGTTATTTTAATGGACAAAAAATTTGCTTTTCTTTAAAAAACAAGGACATTTCTAAGTGACCTCAAACTTTTGAACGGTAGTGTATAACTAGCAAATAAAGTATGGGATCGAGAACAGTACAGTGTGGGATAGAGAACAGTACAGTGTGGGATAAAGAACAGTACAGTGTGGGATAGAGAACAGTACAGTGTGGGATAGAGAACAGTACAGTGTAGGATAGAGAACAGTACAGTGTGGGATAGAGAACAGTACAGTGTGGGATAGAGAACAGTACAGTGTGGGATAAAGAACAGTACAGTGTGGGATAGAGAACAGTACAGTGTGGGATAGAGAACAGTACAGTGTGGGATAGAGAACAGTACAGTGTGGGATAGAGAACAGTACAGTGGGATAGAGAACAGTACAGTGTGGGATAGAGAACAGTACAGTCGGATAGATGGTGTTTTATTGGGTAAAAGTCAAGCAAGTAGGAGGGAGAAAGAAGTAGAGTATGAAGGGAGAGATCAGAAGAGTGGTGGTTAGATGGTTAGAGGTGGTTAGATGGTTAGAGGTGGTTAGATGGTTAGAGGTGGTTAGAGGTGGTTAGATGGTTAGAGGTGGTTAGATGGTTAGAGGTGGTTAGATGGTTAGAGGTGGTTAGATGGTTAGATGGTTAGTGGTGGTTAGATGGTTAGAGGAGGTTAGATGGTTAGAGGAGGTTAGATGGTTAGAGGAGGTTAGATGGTTAGAGGTGGTTAGATGGTTAGAGGTGGTTAGATGGTTAGAGTTGGTTAGATGGTTAGAGGTGGTTAGATGGTTAGAGGTGGTTAGATGGTTAGATGGTTAGTGGTGGTTAGATGGTTAGTGGTGGTTAGATGGTTAGAGGTGGTTAGATGGTTAGAGGAGGTTAGATGGTTAGAGGAGGTTAGATGGTTAGAGGAGGTTAGATGGTTAGTGGTTAGAGGTGGTTAGATGGTTAGTGGTGTTTAGATGGTTAGTGGTGGTTAGATGGTTAGTGGTGGTTAGATGGTTAGTGGTGGTTAGATGGTTAGATGGTTAGAGGAGGTTAGATGGTTAGAGGAGGTTAGATGGTTAGAGGAGGTTAGATGGTTAGAGGTGGTTAGATGGTTAGAGGAGGTTAGATGGTTAGAGGAGGTTAGATGGTTAGTGGTGGTTAGATGTTTAGATGGTTAGAGGAGGTTAGATGGTTAGAGGTGGTTAGATGGTTAGTGGTGGTTAGATGGTTAGTGGTGGTTAGATGTTTAGATGGTTAGAGGAGGTTAGATGGTTAGAGGTGGTTAGATGGTTAGTGGTGGTTAGATGGTTAGTGGTGGTTAGATGATTAGTTACAGAGAGACCTGGCAAGAGGAGCGTTACAGAGAGACCTGGCAAGAGGAGCAGAGAGAACTGGCAGGAAGAGCAGAGAGACCTGGCAGGAGGAGCAGAGAGACCTGGCAGGAGGAGCAGAGACCTGGCAGAGACATGGTATGCTATTACAAGCAGATGTCCCTAAAGGAAATATCTTATCAGGTTGTCACTTGGCAGGTCAGGTGGAACGGAGCTTTGGCGAGCGGATTCTCTTTCCTGGCCGAGCATGGAGCAGGACCCGTATCCCAAATCAACACTTGGGTCAAAGCAAGGGGTGATTGGGTTCAAAGGTCAAAGTTAACTGACTGACCTATCTGGCACCATCTTCCAGTGAATCCAGCAAGACAGGAGCAGGTGAAAGAAGGGTTGCCGGTGATACAGTCATCAACACAGTGACCTCCATTCAGACAGGGTCGAAGGTGTGGACACACAGACGCTGTGGAGGAGATCTAATTAGCATAAGGATGAGGAAAGATACAATAGATAGTGAGGAGAGATACAACAGTTAGTTAGTGAGGAGGAGAGATAGAACAGTTAGTTAGTGAGGAGGAGAGATACAACAGTTAGTTAGTGAGGAGGAGAGATACAACAGTTAGTTAGTGAGGAGGAGAGATAGAACAGTTAGTTAGTGAGGAGGAGAGATAGAACAGTTAGTTAGTGAGGAGGAGAGATACAACAGTTAGTTAGTGAGGAGGAGAGATACAACAGTTAGTTAGTGAGGAGGAGAGATACAACAGTTAGTTAGTGAGGAGGAGAGATACAACAGTTAGTTAGTGAGGTGGAGAGATACAACAGTTAGTTAGTGTGGAGGAGAGATAGAACAGTTAGTTAGTGAGGAGGAGAGATACAACAGTTAGTTAGTGAGGAGGAGAGATACAACAGTTAGTTAGTGAGGAGGAGAGATACAACAGTTAGTTAGTGAGGAGGAGAGATACAACAGTTTGTTAGTGAGGAGGAGAGATACAACAGTTTGTTAGTGAGGAGGAGAGATACAACAGTTAGTTAGTGAGGAGAGATACAACAGTTAGTTAGTGAGGAGGAGAGATAGAACAGTTAGTTAGTGAGGAGGAGAGATAGAACAGTTAGTTAGTGAGGAGGAGAGATAGAACAGTTAGTTAGTGAGGAGGAGAGATACAACAGTTAGTTAGTGAGGAGGAGAGATACAACAGTTAGTTAGTGAGGGGAGAGATACAACAGTTAGTTAGTGAGGGGAGAGATACAACAGTTAGTTAGTGAGGAGGAGAGATACAACAGTTAGTTAGTGAGGAGGAGAGATAGAACAGTTAGTTAGTGAGGGGAGAGATAGAACAGTTAGTTAGTGAGGAAGAGAGATACAACAGTTAGTTAGTGAGGAGGAGAGATACAACAGTTAGTTAGTGAGGAGGAGAGATACAACAGTTAGTTAGTGTGGAGGAGAGATACAACAGTTAGTTAGTGAGGGGAGAGATACAACAGTTAGTTAGTGAGGAGGAGAGATAGAACAGTTAGTTAGTGAGGAGGAGGAGAGATACAACAGTTAGTTAGTGAGGAGGAGAGATAGAACAGTTAGTTAGTGAGGAGGAGAGATAGAACAGTTAGTTAGTTAGGGGAGATGGAACATTTAGTTAGTGAGGAGGAGAGATACAACAGTTAGTTAGTGAGGAGGAGAGATACAACAGTTAGTTAGTGAGGAGGAGAGATACAACAGTTAGTTAGTGAGGAGGAGAGATAGAACAGTTAGTTAGTGAGGAGGAGAGATACAACAGTTAGTTAGTGAGGAGGAGAGATACAACAGTTAGTTAGTTAGGAGAGATAGAACAGTTAGTTAGTGAGGAGGAGAGATAGAACATTTAGTTAGTGAGGAGGAGAGATAGAACAGTTAGTTAGTGAGGAGGAGAGATAGAACAGTTAGTTAGTGAGGAGGAGAGATACAACAGTTAGTTAGTTAGGAGAGATACAACAGTTAGTTAGTGAGGAGGAGAGATACAACAGTTAGTTAGTTAGGGGAGATGGAACATTTAGTTAGTGAGGAGGAGAGATACAACAGTTAGTTAGTTAGGAGAGATACAACAGTTAGTTAGTGTGGAGGAGAGATACAACAGTTAGTTAGTGAGGGGAGAGATACAACAGTTAGTTAGTGAGGAGGAGAGATACAACAGTTAGTTAGTGAGGAGGAGAGATAGAACAGTTAGTTAGTGAGGAGGAGGAGAGATACAACAGTTAGTTAGTGAGGAGGAGGAGAGATAAAACAGTTAGTTAGTGAGGAGGAGAGATAGAACAGTTAGTTAGTGAGGAGGAGAGATAGAACAGTTAGTTAGTTAGGGGAGATTGAACATTTAGTTAGTGAGGAGGAGAGATACAACAGTTAGTTAGTGAGGAGGAGAGATACAACAGTTAGTTAGTGAGGAGGAGAGATACAACAGTTAGTTAGTGAGGAGGAGAGATAGAACAGTTAGTTAGTGAGGAGGAGAGATACAACAGTTAGTTAGTGAGGAGGAGAGATACAACAGTTAGTTAGTTAGGAGAGATACAACAGTTAGTTAGTGAGGTGGAGAGATACAACAGTTAGTTAGTGTGGAGGAGAGATAGAACAGTTAGTTAGTGAGGAGGAGAGATAGAACAGTTAGTTAGTGAGGAGGAGAGATAGAACAGTTAGTTAGTGAGGAGGAGAGATACAACAGTTAGTTAGGAGAGATACAACAGTTAGTTAGTGAGGAGGAGAGATACAACAGTTAGTTAGTTAGGGGAGATGGAACATTTAGTTAGTGAGGAGGAGAGATACAACAGTTAGTTAGTTAGGAGAGATACAACAGTTAGTTAGTGTGGAGGAGAGATACAACAGTTAGTTAGTGAGGGGAGAGATACAACAGTTAGTTAGTGAGGAGGAGAGATACAACAGTTAGTTAGTGAGGAGGAGAGATAGAACAGTTAGTTAGTGAGGAGGAGGAGAGATACAACAGTTAGTTAGTGAGGAGGAGGAGAGATACAACAGTTAGTTAGTGAGGAGGAGAGATACAACAGTTAGTTAGTTAGGAGAGATACAACAGTTAGTTAGTGTGGAGGAGAGATACAACAGTTAGTTAGTGAGGAGAGATACAACAGTTAGTTAGTGTGGAGGAGAGATACAACAGTTAGTTAGTTAGGAGAGATACAACAGTTAGTTAGTGAGGAGGAGAGATAGAACAGTTAGTTAGTGAGGAGGAGAGATACAACAGTTAGTTAGTGAGGAGGAGAGATACAACAGTTAGTTAGTTAGGAGAGATACAACAGTTAGTTAGTGTGGAGGAGAGATACAACAGTTAGTTAGTGAGGGGAGAGATACAACAGTTAGTTAGTGAGGAGGAGAGATACAACAGTTAGTTAGTGAGGAGGAGAGATAGAACAGTTAGTTAGTGAGGAGGAGGAGAGATACAACAGTTAGTTAGTGAGGAGGAGGAGAGATACAACAGTTAGTTAGTGAGGAGGAGGAGAGATACAACAGTTAGTTAGTGAGGAGGAGAGATACAACAGTTAGTTAGTGAGGAGGAGAGATAGAACAGTTAGTTAGTGAGGAGGAGAGATAGAACAGTTAGTTAGTGAGGAGGAGAGATACAACAGTTAGTTAGTGTGGAGGAGAGATACAACAGTTAGTTAGTTAGGAGAGATACAACAGTTAGTTAGTGTGGAGGAGAGATACAACAGTTAGTTAGTTAGGAGAGATACAACAGTTAGTTAGTGTGGAGGAGAGATACAACAGTTAGTTAGTTAGGAGAGATACAACAGTTAGTTAGTGTGGAGGAGAGATACAACAGTTAGTTAGTGAGGGGAGAGATACAACAGTTAGTTAGTTAGGGGAGATGGAACATTTAGTTAGTGAGGAGGAGAGATAGAACCGTTAGATAGTGGGGAGGAGGAGGAGGAGGAGGAGGAGGAGGAGGAGGAGGAGGAGGAGGGTTTGGTTGATGTTTGTATCATTCAACGGTCTTCTTTCAGAACCATTTTCCCAACATACTTTCCCCCCCCAAAAAAGTATAATGAATGTAATAAATATCCCTCCTCCATCTTACCTGAGTGGCTGCAGCCTCCCACTTCCACCTGGGCGTTGTCGATCCGGAACACCCATCTCCCGGGGCAACCCACGTTGGTGGTTCCATCCACATCCACCACGTCATCAGTACGAGACCCAGGGATGTTGAAGTAACGTTTCCCGTCGCCAGCGTTAAATCCTGCCTAGGAGGAGAGACATTGTGTTACAGTTTAGAGTGACTGTGAGGAGACCACACTTCTGTATCCCAAATGGCACCCTACACCCTATGTAGTCCACTACTTTTAACCAGGGCCCATATTGGAAAAGGCTATACGCGGATGATGTTCTGGGTCAATTTGACCAGGTACGGGCTCTGTCAAAAATGTTGCACTTTGTAGGGAATAGGGTGCAATTTGGAACACAACCTTACAGCTAGGATGAAACAAGTGGGATACTTCATCTGAATGTTCTTATAGGTTTAGGAGCTGTCTGAACAAATTATTCATTACAATTTAACTATGCAATCAGGTTTTATAAAATATGTTTGATAGCTACTAACAGACCTCAATGAGAACTGAGAACTCAGAGAGCATAAAGCAGGGCTGTGTGAGGGTTCCAGAGGAAGCTTACGGTAAGTTCTCGATGGCTAGCCAATGGCATGTTGTCTGAGAATTTTAATTCGATCTGAAATTGCAAAGTCCCTAACCCTAAGAGGCCCAAATCCTTGTGAAGAATTCTATTGTTTTCTCATGGACACATTAAAATCAAATCAAATTAAATCAAAACAACTGGTGTAGTCTGGCTATTTAGCAGTCTTATGGTTTGGGGGTTGAAGCTGTCTTGGAGCCTGTTGGTCGGAGAACAGATGTTCCGGTACCGCTTGCCGTACAGGAGCAGAGTGAACAGTCTATGACTTGGGTCTGGAGTCTTTGGCAATTCTTCGGACCATCCTCTGACACCGCCTGATGTAGAGGTCCTGGATGGCAGCAATCTCGGCCCCAGTGATGTACTAGGCTGTCCGCACCACCCTCTGTAGTGCTTTGCGGTCAATGGTGGTGAATTGTCCACTTTTTGAGGATCCATGCCAAATCTTTTCATCCTCCTGAGGGGAAAGAGGCGCTGTGCGGGGGGGGGGGGGGGGGGGGTGAACCATGTTAGGTCCTTAGTGATGTGGAAGGAACTTGAAGCTCTCGACCCGCTCCGCTACAGCCCTGTCAATATGGATGAGGGTGTGCTCTCCCCTCTTTTTTCTATAGTTCCCAATCAGCTATCTCTCTATATATACATATATAGTTGAAGTCGGAAGTTTACATACACTTAGGTTGAAGTCATTCTAACTCATTTTTCAACCACTCCACAGATTTCATGTTAACAAACTATAGTTTTGGCAAGTCGGTTAGAACATCTACTTTGTGTCCTAACCGACTTGCAATAATTGTTGCAAGTCGGTTAGATTATTTCACTTATAATTCACTATATCACAATTCCAGTGGATCAGAAGTTTACATACATTAAGTTGACTGTGCCTTTAAACAGCTTGGAAAATTCCAGAAAATGACATCAAGGAAGTTAAAGCTTGGAATCAAATGGGTCTTCCAAATGGACAATGACCCCAAGCATACTTCCAAAGTTGTGGCAAAATGGCTTAAGGACAAAAAAGTCAAGGTATTGGAGTGGCCATCACAAAGCCCTGATCTCAATCCTATAGAACATTTGTGGGCTGAACTGAAAAAGTGTGTGCGAGCAAGGAGGCCTACAAACCTGACTCAGTTACACCAGTTCTGTCAGGAGGAATGGGCCAAAATCCCCCCAACTTATTGTGGGAAGCTTGTGGAAGGCTACCCGAAACGTTTGACCAAAGTTTTTCCGAATGCACTGTATATAGTAACAATTCTCTGAAATGAAGGTTGGATGTGAATGAGACATGGTTTGTGAGGACATCTAGCTATTTAAACCTACCTGTAAACATTGTTTAGGAGGATATATTTTTAATTGAACCTATCAGTCACATGGTTTGTGAAGACATTTCTGATGGTTTGTGAGGACATCTCCGTGATCTTACCAATAAACATGGTTTGTGAGGGCATCTCTGTGATCTTACCTATAAACATGGTTTGTGAGGACATCTCCGTGATCTTACCTATAAACATGGTTTGTGAGGACATCTCCGTGATCTTACCTATAAACATGGTTTGTGAGGACATCTCCATGATCTTACCTGTGCAGCGATGCCTCCTAGCCCTGCCAGGTCCCCTCCACTGCTGGCATGCATGCCTGTGGTCCAGGTGATGTCATGGTACAGGAAGATGGTGAAGGATAGCTCTCCGTTGGTGATCAGCACCAATTGGAACGTATTCACCTGCACAGAGGACAACTGGTTACATACAGTATGTTGAATATTAACAATATTCATAGATCTCTTAAGAGCGTCTGCCAAACGACCAAAATGTAATGAAACATTTAACAAGACTGCGGTTCTCGTTCTCTCCCCTATCATTCAGCAATGAGCTTGGGGAGTTTTTCTTTCCCACTACCACTTGGTTTTTGCGGACCCAGGCTTGGTTCTAACCCAGGCTTGGTTCTTGCGGACCCAGTTTGGGTTACTGTAAAGCACTGTTGAAACACAGTAAATACATTTGATAGGTTGAGAATCCTACCGGTGTGAAGTCACTTTCCCCAAAGAAGGTGACATTAAGCCACGTTGAGATGAGGATCCATGTTGCAGTGAACTCTGGGAACTCAGAGAAGTATCGCTTGATGTCAGCCGTGGCCTTATGAAGAATGGACGGGTCTTTACTCTCCCGGTAGAAGACCTGCCCCGCCCGCCGGTTGTCCACGTCAGCCCAGAATGGCGCCACAACCCTCCGGTCGCCGGCGATGGGAAATGCCACCGGTGTGAACTGAGATACCTCTCTGAGGAACGAGACCAGACCATTGTTGTTCACCTGTTGGGAAGGAGAGAAGCAGGTAACCACGTTTCCATCCACATTTTTTAATGCCAGTAAAGTCAAACCATATACAAGTTGTAGAGATATGATGGATACAGGAAGTTTCCGTACAGTTGTATAAAATGCAGACAAATCATTTGTTAGTTGGACGTAGTGAGATGGTGTCTGTAAAACTAATTATGTGAGAAATGTTGGTGGAAAACACCAATATTGATATGATAGCCATCATATCGAAGTAAACTTGGACTCACGCGATGATATGGTGTGTGGTCCTCCCACTATGGAATCAGTTATGATGAACTTCACAGGGAGGTCAAAGGGCACGGTGATGAGCTTGATGCTCCTTTCCCATAAACATTGAGGGTCTTATTCTGGTAACATGATGATCGATGCCGTTTGACAAATAAAAATATTGTCACTCTTATCCATAATAATCTCATAATGTAGACTATACCCGCACAGCATCTGTGAACTGTTGGCTAGAATGCACATGCCAAAACCAGAGTAGGCACATTTGCTATATAACCCAACAGTTTTTGTGATGTTGAAAATTTGTTGAAAATGCGATGGAAATATGTTTTTAGACAAGGTTGAATATTTTTGTGTCTGTAAAATGAATTATGCAATAATTGTATTTTATTTATATTTAACCTTTTTTAAAGAAATGTCAGTGGAAACGCTTCTATGTGCAATTATTGATATAATAACCATCATGTCGAAGTAAATTTAGAGTTAAGTGATGACATGTTGTATGGTCCTCCCAACTCCTGGGGAATAGATGCAGATTATTAGGCTACAGATTCACAGGGAGGTCAAAGGGCACGGTGTTGAGCTTCATGCTCCTTTCCCATAAACATTGAGGGTCTTATTCTGGTAACATGATGATCGATGCTTGTCTGCCGTTTGACAAATAAAAATATTATTTTGTCCAGAATAATCTCATCATGTAGACTACACGTGCACTCTGCGTGCACGTATAGTGCTGTTGGCTAGAGGGCATGTGCCAATACCAGAGTGGGCACACTCGCTATACAACGCAAACATTTTGGTGAGAAAACCATCAGTAGAGTTGAAAATGCAATGGAAACCCATTTAACTTGTATTTTTTATTCGGTACATGGGAATTTAACCGCAAAAGGTATTTTGATGTGCTATACGTCAAAAACAGCCTTTTATCTGCAACAAGTCAATTTGATGGAAACACGTGTCTGGCGGGAAAATGTGCATATTGTGTTTATGCAGACTTGGGAATATTTGCATGAAAAGATGTTGCCAGTTGGATGGAAACCTAGCTATTGGTGGAAAAATGGATGGAACCCCAGCTACTGGTGGGAAAATGGATGGAAACCTAGCTACTGGTGGGAAAATGGATGGAAACATAAATGGATGTAAACCTAGCTACTGGTGGGAAAATGGATGGAAACCTAGCTACTGATGGGAAAATGGATGAAAACATAGCTACTGATGGGAAAATGGATGGAAACCTAGCTACTGGTGGGAAAATGGATGGAAACCTAGCTACTGATGGGAAAATGGATGGAAACCTAGCTACTGGTGGGAAAATGGATGGAAACCTAGCTACTGATGGGAAAATGGATGGAAATGTAGCTACTGATGGGAAAATGGATGGAAACCTAGCTACTGATGGGAAAATGGATGGAAATGTAGCTACTGATGGGAAAATGGATGGAAACATAGCTACTGATGGGAAAATGGATGGAAACCTAGCTACTGGTGGGAAAATGGATGGAAACCTAGCTACTGATGGGAAAATGGATGGAAATGTAGCTACTGATGGGAAAATGGATGGAAACCTAGCTACTGATGGGAAAATGGATGGAAATGTAGCTACTGATGGGAAAATGGATGGAAACATAGCTACTGGTTGGAAAATGGATGGAAACATAGCTACTGGTGGGAAAATGGATGGAAACATAGCTACTGATGGGAAAATGGATGGAAATGTAGCTACTGGTGGGAAAATGGATGGAAACATAGCTACTGATGGGAAAATGGATGGAAATGTAGCTACTGGTGGGAAAATGGATGGAAACATAGCTACTGATGGGAAAATGGATGGAAATGTAGCTACTGGTGGGAAAATGGATGGAAACATAGCTACTGATGGGAAAATGGATGGAAATGTAGCTACTGGTGGGAAAATGGATGGAAACATAGCTACTGGTGGGAACATGGATGGAAATGTAGCTACTGATGGGAAAATGGATGGAAACATAGCTACTGATGGGAAAATGGATGGAAATGTAGCTACTGATGGGAAAATGCGCATATTTGCACACTTATTTTTTTCTGCTAAAAGATAATTTGTTGGAAACACACCACTGGTGGGAAAATGTTTTCTCCTTTCTGAAAATCTTTCAACAACAATTGGATGGAAACCTAGCCATTGTCTCAAAACGTTAATCCCATCTACGTCTTTCTATCAACAGCATACACAACATGATTTTATGGAATATAGTTGTGAAAGACTGTTAACACTGAGGAGCTACAAAATCCAAGATTGGCTCTGGGTTATGAGATTATGAAACTCCAGGGGAGCTCCCTGGCAGGCAGAGGATGCTGTATAGCAAAACACTAAAGGGCAGAGGAGGCAGGCAGGATAGGGCAGGGGCAGGTGCAGAGCAGAGCAGGCAGGCAGGCAGGCAGGCAGGCCAGAGCAGGGCAGAGCAGAGTAGGGTATGGCAGTTGAGGTAGAACAGGGTAGGGCAGGGTAGAGAGGCAGGGCAGGGTAGAACAGGGTAGGGCAGGGTAGAGAGGCAGGGCAGGGTAGAACAGGGTAGGGCAGGGTAGAGAGGCAGGGCAGGGTAGAACAGTGTAGGGAAGGGTAGAGAGGCAGGGCAGGGTAGATCCGGGTAGGGCAGATGAGGTAGGGCAGGATAGGGCAGGGGAGGGCAGGGGAGGGCAGGGTAGGGCAGGGGAGGCAGGGTAGGGTAGGGGAGGCAGGGCAGGGCAGGGGAGGCAGGGTAGGGTAGGGGAGGCATACTGTATCCAATTCCTCATGTTAGGAACAGCCTTTGTTCTAACATGTCTTTGTTCATTCAGATGGCACAGCAGCTGAGAAAATCAGGTTACAGTATGTGTTTCCACTCCACACACACACACACACACACACACACACACACATGCCAGTAACCATGACGCACACATACACGCCTCACCACGCTCATACCAACATTAAAGTAACAAAAGTAACTACTGTAACCAATAGGCCAATCCCAGCCAATCCCAGCCAATCCCAGCCAATCCCAGCCAATCCCAGCCTCCCTCCGTTGGCCCTCACCATTGATTGACTAAAAATGCATCCCAAATGGCACCCTTTCCCCCACATAGTGCACTACTTTTGGCCAGAGCCCTATGGGTCCTGGTCAAAGGTAGTGCACTATATATAGAATAGGGTGCTATTTGGGAGACCCTCTGTCTCAGGCTGACCCTGGCTCTGCCCCTGCAGGACTCTGGTCAAAGGTAGTGCATTATATAGCATTAACACTGGAATGATAGATGTGTAGATGATGATGTGCAAATAGAGATACTACTAAATTAGATCCAGAATCAGCTTCCTATTTCGCAACAAAGCCTCCTTCACTCATGCTGCCAAACATGCCCTTGTAAAACTTACCATCCTACTGATCCTTGACTTCGGCGATGTCATTTACAAACTAGCCTCCAACACTCTACTCAGCAAATTGGATGTAGTCTATCACAGTGCCATCCGTTTTGTTACCAAAGCCCCATATACTACCCACCACTGCGACCTGTATTCTCTCGTTGGCTGGCCCTCATTACATATTCGTCGCCAAACCCACTGGCTCCAGGTCATCTATAAGTCTTTATTAGGTAAATCCCCGCCTTATCTCAGCTCGCTGGTCACCATAGCAACACCCACCCGTAGCATGCGCTCCAGCAGGTATATTTCACTGGTCACCCCCAAAGCCAACACCTCCTTTGGCCGCCATTCCTTCCAGTTCTCTGCTGCCAATGACTGGAACGAATTGCAAAAATCATTGAAGCTGGAGACTACCATCTCCCTCAATAACGTTAAGCATCAGCTGTCAGAGCTGCTTATCGATCACTGCACCTGTATATAGCCCTTCTGTAAATAGCCCACCCTACTACCTCATTCCCATATTTATTATTTTTTCTCATTTGCACTCCAGTATCTCTATTTGCACATCATCATCTGCACATCTATCAGTCCAGTGTTAATGCTAATTTGTAATTATTTTGCCACTATGGCCTATTTATTGTTCTACCTTCCTAAACTACATTTGCACTCTATATATAGATTTTCTATTGTGTTTTTGACTGTTTACTGTGTAACTCTGTGTTGTTGTTTTTTGTCGCACTGCTTTGCTTTGTCTTGGCCAGGTCGCAGTTGTAAATGAGAACTTGTTCTCAACTGACCTACCTGGTTAAATAAATAAAAAAATTATAGTATGGGATGCAGCCTGTGTGAACTTGGCAGGGTTGGCCTCTGCCAACCCTGCCTCAGTGCCAGAGCAGTCCGCTCCACCGGTACCAAATCCGGGTCCAGCCGTCTGCTCCGCCTCAGTGCCAGAGCAGTCCACCCCACCGGTGCCCAGTCCGGGCCCGGTTGTTTTCCCAGCTCCATGGCCGGAGCAGTTTACCCCACCGGTGCCCAGTCCGGGCCCGGGTGTTTTTCCAGCTCCATGGCCGGAGTTGTTGGCCCCACCGGTGCCCAGTCCGGGCCCGGATTATTGTCCAGCTCCATGGCCGGAGCCGTTTGCCCCACCGGTGCCCAGTCCGGGCCCGGTTGTTTTCCCCGCTCCATGGCCGGAGCCGTTTGCCCCACCGGTGCCCAGTCCGGGCCCGGTTGTTTTCCCCGCTCCATGGCCGGAGCCGTTTGCCCCACCGGTGCCCAGTCCGGGCCCGGTTGTTTTCCCCGCTCCATGGCCGGAGCCGTTTGCCCCACCGGTGCCCAGTCCGGGCCCGGTTGTTTTCCCCGCTCCATGGCCGGAGCCGTTTGCCCCACCGGTGCCCAGTATGGGCCCGGGCGTTTTCCCCGCTCCATGGCCGGAGCCGTTGGCCCCACCGGTACCCAGTCCGGGCCCAGCTATAAGGAGGGGCCATGGGGAAAAAACTGTCCACGTCGCCGGAGCCAGAGCCGCCCCCAAAGGACTAGTTTTAGCAATAGGCTTCTCTATGTAGCTGTGGTCAGAGTCTGACAGTGTCGTTCCTTTCTTTTTCTTTGTGGGTTTTGGGTGGATCTCTAATTAGAGGCAGCTGCTACCCGTTGTCTCTAATTAAGGATCCAATATATGTTGAGTCTGTCCTTCACTTGGGGTGGGTTGTTGTCGTTATATGTCGCAGGCACGGTTGAGAAGTAAGTGTGTTTTCGTTACGTCCGTTAAATACTGTGTTTTGTTAACGTGCCCACACAATCCCACGAAACCTGAGGTCTGGTGATCAGAGACTTTTGTCTGTCCCCAGATCACGGTTAAAGAATAGAGGGGACAGAGCCTTTGCGATTGCTGGCCTTAGGCTGTGGAACAGCCTTCCAGTTTACATCAGAGCGGCTCAATCTCTAACTGTTTTTAAATCCTCTCTTAAAACCTATTTTTTTTCTTTAGCTTTTAATTCATTGTGAGCTTCTGTCATGAATGTGGGGTTTGTCCTTGTTCTTTATCTTGTGTATTGTTCAGCACTTTGGTCAGCCCTGTTTGCTGTTTTTAAATGTGCTATATAAATAAATACAAACTTGAAACTTGAAACTTGAAGTCTGCCAGGAGTTTTCCCAAATTGGATTGGTTTGAATTGGTTTTCAAGTACATAATTATAGAGAACAGGTAAATAAGATGATCATGAAGGCTAGCTCTGTCCTGGGGATGAGCCTTGACACTCTAGAGGAGGTGGCGGAGAGACGGATCCTGGCCAAACTGCTGGCCATCATGGACAACGTCACCCACCCTCTGCATGCCATGGTTATGATGCAGAGGAGCCCCTTCAGTCAGACTGATCCCACCACGGTGTGCCAAAGAGCTCTATAGGAGGTCCTTCCTGCCGGCAGCTATTAGACTATTTAATGCCTCACTGGGGTGCCGTGCCGTCGGCAACACAGACCTGGAACTGTTGGGGTTGTGCATCCGTGAGTAACTCTGGTCCGTATTTTTAGCTATTGAAGTATTTCTCTGCCATCGACCTGTATAGTATAGTTAACCATGCACCATCCGCCAATGTATAGTGTACATATTCAGCCAACCACCCATACCATGTCTTTTTATAGCTTTTTTTTGCACTCCAGACTTCTTGTATTTTTATACTTTTTCATACTGACGCTCTATGTATCATGTATCGTGTATCTGTCTTTTGTGTATTTTTGTTCTGGCTTTTTGCACCTGCCCTGTGTTTTGTTGTAGCTGCTTGACAAAGAAATTTCCCCCCCGGGGGATCAATAAAGTATCTATCTATCTAAAAATGCTTTGGTAATACAAAATGTAAGTTTGCACACTCCCAGGAATGTCATACATGATGGATAATTAGCTTCCCTACAGAAAACACTAACCTTCACACATCTAGATGGCTGGGTGGGGTGGGGGTGGAGCCAGAGGTCAAACTGTAGAACCCAGTTCCTACATTTGAATATAAACATTTATTTTTCAAACAAAACTACACTACATTTTATCTCTGGGACCCTCAGGATGACAAATCAGAGCCAGATTACTGAATGTAAGTACATTATTTACCTTCACAGGTGAATGTATCAAACCAGTTGCTGTGATCAAAGTGTTTTGTTGTTGTGCACTTTCCTCAAACAATAGCATGGTATTTATTAGCTGTAATAGCTACTGTAAATTGGACGCTGCAGTTAGATTAACAATAATGTAATCTTTCTGCCCATATAAGACATGTCTATGTCCCGGAAAGTTGGCTGTTGTTTACAACACCATTCTAGTCACATATCACATTTTGAGCAGCAACCGTCCAGTAAAAGGGACACCGATCCCGTAGAGGCTAGTTAACTAACATTGAACCTGGTTGGTTAGCTACCTGCAGATTCATGCAGGGTAGTAACGTCATGAGTTGGGATTATGGTTCATTGTTTAGCTAGCTAGCTACATTTCTTAACAAAAGAGTTGGTTGTAAATAAGAATTAGTTCTTAAGGTAACGGACAGGAGGACAGCCCAGGTGGAGACTAGATTACAGGACAAGGTAACAGACAGGCCAGGCTCAGACTAGATTACAGGACAAGGTAACAGACAGGCCAGGCTGAGACCAGATTACAGGACGAGGTAACAGACAGGCCAGGCTGAGACCAGATTACAGGACGAGGTAACAGACAGGCCAGGCTCAGACTAGATTACAGGACAAGGTAACAGACAGGCCAGTCTGAGACCAGATTACAGGACAAGGTAACAGACAGGCTAGGCTCAGACTATGGTCTAGTTATCCTTATCTTTGGCGGCTCTGACTGAGTGACCGTCCTCAAAGCCACTCCTCTTTGCTGCTCAGAAGGGAAATGAATGCCAGTACAG
>CM042393.1:2867003-2899503 GCA_023634145.1 Thymallus thymallus
ACCTGTCTGTCTGTACTGCCTGTCACCTGTCTGTCTGTACTGCCTGTCATCTGTCTGTCTGTACTGCCTGTCACCTGTCTGTCTATACTGCCTGTCACCTGTCTGTCTGTACTGTCTGTCACCTGTCTGTCTGTACTGCCTGTCATCTGTCTGTCTGTACTGCCTGTCACCTGTCTGTCTATACTGCCTGTCACCTGTCTGTCTGTACTGCCTCTCACCTGTCTGTCTGTACTGCCTGTCACCTGTCTGTCTGTCTGTCTGTCTGTACTGCCTGTCGTCTGTCTGTCTGTACTGCCTGTCGTCTGTCTGTCTGTACTGCCTGTCACCTGTCTGTCTGTACTGCCTGTCACCTGTCTGTCTGTACTGCCTGTCACCTGTCTGTCTGTACTGCCTGTCACCTGTCTGTCTGTACTGCCTCTCACCTGTCTGTCTGTCTGTCTGTCTGTCTGTCTGTCTGTCTGTCTGTCTGTCTGTCTGTCTGTCTGTCTGTCTGTCTGTCTGTCTGTCTGTCTGTCTTTCACTCATCTCCAGCTGCTGTTGGTTGAGACTGTACTGTCTGTCCCAGATTTTCCCTCTCTCTGGCTGAAGACACTGCCTCCTCAACCTTTCCAGCTCCACCTGACACACATACACACGTATGAATGTCTTTACCATGACCGGTATGCTGTGCTCCAGCTCTCACGTGCCCCAGTAGCAGTAATGCATGTACATAGCAGCAGCAGCAGCAGCAGCAGTGGCACTGCACTAAGCAGGCCTCTTGTTTCTCCTTTACAGATTTCCATCATCATTTGACCTTTATAGTGCACTACGTTTCACCAGGGCCCACACTCAATAAAAGAAGTGTACTATTTATTGTAGGGAATAGGGTACCATTTAAGACACAGTCTTACTACACAGAGCCCTTGTTTCTCACAGTACATTTACATGTTTCCATCATTCAGGGACAACCATGTGGTAAAGGAGAGCAGACAGAGAGGGAGAGAAGGAGGGAAACAGAGGGAGGTAGAGAGAGGGAGGTAGAGAGAGGAAGGTAGAGAGGGGGAGGTAGAGAGGGGGAGGTAGAGAGAGGGAGGTAGAGAGAGGGAGGTAGAGAGAGGGAGGTAGAGAGAGGGAGGTAGAGAGAGGAAGGTAGAGAGGGGGAGTCAGTATTGGTTATGTGTTTCATGTCCAGACAGTAATGGTTATGTGTTTCATGTCCAGACAGTATTGGTTATGTGTTTCATGTCCAGACAGTAATGGTTATGTGTTTCATGTCCAGACAGTAATGGTTATGTGTTTCATGTCCAGACAGTAATGGTTATGTGTTTCATGTCCAGACAGTATTGGTTATGTGTTTCATGTCCAGACAGTAATGGTTATGTGTTTCATGTCCAGACAGTATTGGTTATGTGTTTCATGTCCAGACAGTAATGGTTATGTGTTTCATGTCCAGACAGTAATGGTTATGTGTTTCATGTCCAGACAGTATTGGTTATGTGTTTCATGTCCAGACAGTAATGGTTATGTGTTTCATGTCCAGACAGTAATGGTTATGTGTTTCATGTCCAGACAGTAATGGTTATGTGTTTCATGTCCAGACAGTATTGGTTATGTGTTTCATGTCCAGACAGTAATGGTTATGTGTTTCATGTCCAGACAGTATTGGTTATGTGTTTCATGTCCAGACAGTATTGGTTATGTGTTTAATGTCCAGACAGTATTGGTTATGTGTTTCATGTCCAGACAGTAATGGTTATGTGTTTCATGTCCAGACAGTAATGGTTATGTGTTTCATGTCCAGACAGTATTGTTTATGTGTTTCATGTCCAGACAGTATTGGTTATGTGTTTCATGTCCAGACAGTATTGGTTATGTGTGTCATGTCCAGACAGTATTGGTTATGTGTGTCATGTCCAGACAGTATTGGTAGTACTTTTCCATTTAAGAATGATGGAGGCCAATCTGTTATTTGCGGACCTTAAATGCTGCAGACATTTTTTGGTACCCTTTTTTGGTACCCAGATCTGTGCCTCGACAATCCTGTCTCTGACTTTAACGGACAATTCCTTCGACCTCATGGCTTGGTTTTGCTCTGATATGCACTGTCAACTGTGGGACCTTATATAGACATGTGTGTGGTTTTTCAAATCATGTTCAATCAAGTGAATTTACCACAGATGGACTCAATGGAAACAGGATGCACCTGAGCTCAACTTCAAGTCTCATAGCAAAGGTTCTGAATACCGATGTAAATAAGGTAGTTCTGCTGTTATTTTTGTTTTTTTATACATATACAAATATTGTGTGTAGATTGCTGAGGAATACAATAAAATGTAATCAATTTTAGAATAAGGCTGTAACGTTACAAAATGTGGAAAAAGTCAAGTGGTCTTAATACTGTGTGTGTGTGTGTGTGTGTGTGTGTGTGTGTGGAGTCAGTGCAAGAGTGCAAGTCTAGGTAGCCATTTGATTAGCTATTTAGCGGTCTTGTTTATAAGTTTCTTGACTTGGGGTAGAAGCTTTTCAGGTTCCTCATCCCCCAGCAGCCTCCTGAGGTCTGGTACCTCCTTCCTCTGGTCATCCCTCTCCCTCACCACCTCCCCCACCACCCTGTAGTCCTCGATCAGCTCCCTCTGCCCCACATCACTACCATCGTCTGACTCCTGGAGATCTCGCCGGAGACCCTCCACCTAGCAGGACCACAAGGGAGGAGGAGATGAGAGGATGAACAGCGAGACAAGGAACAAGGAGGGTCATGGCACAGGAGCTCACTGAGGCTTCAAACTAGAGATGGAGACCAGAGCACTTTAAGCCAAGACCAAGAGACAAAGACTGCATGAAACTAACCAGGCCCATCCAGAAATAACTGAGTGAAGTGAAGGTAAACTGACGCTACCATCAGCACCCCATGAAACGGTCTCTGTCATGGACTTCCATTTTCAATTGTGTAGTTGGAAACAGAAGTCACAGCAAACATGTATATGGGCCTTCTACCTCCAGTTAAGGTAAACGCTTCAAATAAAATAAAATGTTATTGGTGGATGGCTTTCTCTCCACAGATATATATAGTGTTTTATACAGTATATATTGGTCAGTGTTTTCTGGAGGCATAATGTTGTAGTGTCAGCATAGCCAGAGAGGGAGGGAGGGCAGAGGAGGGAGCATATTATCTGGCTATGGATAAGAGTAGAGAGGGTTGGGCATGATGCTATATAAGAGTAGAGGGTTGGACATGATGCTATATAAGAGTAGAGGGTTGGACATGATGCTATATAAGAGTAGAGGGTTGGGCATGATGCTATATAAGAGTAGAGGGTTGGGCATGATGCTATATAAGAGTAGAGAGGGTTGGACATGATGCTATATAAGAGTAGAGAGGGTTGGGCATGATGCTATATAAGAGTAGAGGGGTGGACATGATGCTATATAAGAGTAGAGGGTTGGGCATGATGCTATATAAGAGTAGAGGGTTGGACATGATGCTATATAAGAGTAGAGGGTTGGGCATGATGCTATATAAGAGTAGAGAGGGTTGGACATGATGCTATATAAGAGTAGAGGGTTGGACATGATGCTATATAAGAGTAGAGGGTTGGGCATGATGCTATATAAGAGTAGAGGGTTGGACATGATGCTATATAAGAGTAGAGGGTTGGGCATGATGCTATATAAGAGTAGAGGGTTGGACATGATGCTATATAAGAGTAGAGGGTTGGGCATGATGCTATATAAGAGTAGAGAGGGTTGGACATGATGCTATATAAGAGTAGAGAGGGTTGGACATGATGCTATGCGGAGAAAGGAGAGAGGAGAGAGGGGGGGGGGAGAAAGGGGAGGGAGGAGGGAGGAGAGAGGAGGGGAGAACGGGAGGTAGGAGGGAGGAGGGAGAGGAGGGGGAAGAGGGAGAAGGGAGGAGAGATGAGGGGAGGACACAAGGAGTGAGGAGAGAGAGGAGAGCAGTGGTGTAAAATACTTAAGTATTAAGTAAAAATACTTGAAAGTATTACTTAAGTAGTTCTTTGGGGTATCTGTAAATGAAAATGGTCCAATTCACACACTTATCAAGAGAACATCCCTGGTCATCCCTACTACCTCTGATAAGGCAACTCACTAAACAAATGCTTTGTTTGTTAATTATGTCTGAGCGTTGGAGCGTTCCCCTGGCTGTCTGTAAATGATGTCTGAGTGTTGGAGTGTTCCCCTGGCTGTCTGTAAATGATGTCTGAGTGTTGGAGTGTTCCCCTGGCTGTCTGTAAATGATGTCTGAGTGTTGGAGTGTTCCCCTGGCTGTCTGTAAATGATGTCTGAGTGTTGGAGTGTTCCCCTGGCTGTCTGTTAATGATGTCTGAGTGTTGGAGTGTTCCCCTGGCTGTCTGTTAATGATGTCTGAGTGTTGGAGTGTTCCCCTGGCTGTCTGTTAATGATGTCTGAGTGTTGGAGTGTTCCCCTGGCTGTCTGTTAATGATGTCTGAGCGTTGGAGCGTTCCCCTGGCTGTCTGTAAATGATGTCTGAGTGTTGGAGTGTTCCCCTGGCTGTCTGTAAATGATGTCTGAGTGTTGGAGTGTTCCCCTGGCTGTCTGTAAATGATGTCTGAGTGTTGGAGTGTTCCCCTGGCTGTCTGTTAATAAATAAAACAAGAGAATGGTGCCGCCTGGTTTGCTTACTATAAGGAATTTGAAATGATTTATACTTTTAATTTTGTTACTTAAGTATATTTAAAACCAAATACTTTTAGACTTTTAGTCAAGTAGTATTTTACTGGATGACTTTCACTTTTACTTGAGTCATTTTCTATTAAGATATCGTCAATTGGGTACTTTTTCCACCACTGGAGGAGAGTGAAGAAGGAGGGGGAGGAGAGGAGGAGGGAGGTGTGATGTTCACACAGGCCACACAAGATGTTTTCTAGAGTCAGAAAGGGAATCTGTCCCGTCCCATCACTCTCTGTAGCAGAAAAAAACCCTCTTATTTACAATAGGGATTAACTCAAAATTTGATTTTATGATATTACACCAAGAGCTGCTCTCTCTTTCTCTAACTCCTACTACCTTCTTCCCTCCCTCCCTCCCTCCCTCCCTCCTTCCCTCCCTCCCTCACAGTAAACATTACACTCAGAAGTTCCATAAGTGTTATAACAATGTGCAAATAGTACAAATGGGAAAATAAATAAACATAAATATGGGTTGTATTTACAACGGTGTTTGTTCTTCACTGGTTGCCCTTTTCTTGTGGCAACAGGTCACACATCTTGCTTCCTTTTAGGTGGTTGTAGAATTTAACAGCTCTTTTCTGGATTTTGATAATTAGTGGGTATCAGCCTAATTCTGCTCTGCATGCATTATTTGGTGGGGTCTATTTGGTGGGGATAGTGGTACACCGGTACCACTATCCGCGTGACCTCCAGTGCGTGCACCCAGCCTAGTGCCTCCAGTGCCTGCCCCACGCACCAGACCTCCGGTGCGCATTCCCAGCCCGGTACGCCCTGTGCTGGCTCTCCACACCCGACCTCCAGTGCGTGCGCCCAGCCCGGTGCCTCCAGTGCCCAGTCCGGGTCGTCATTCCCGCTCCAGTGCCAGAGCAGTCTGCTCCACCGGTGCCCAGTCCGGGACCGGTCGTCTGCCCCGCTCCATGGCCGGAGCTGTTCACCACACCAGTGCCCAGTCCGGGACCAGTCTGCAGCCCCGCTCCAGAGCCGGAGCCGTCCACACCACCGGTGCCCAGCCCGGGACCGGTCGTCAGCCCAGCTCCACTGGGGGAGCTGTCCACTGCGCCAGGGCCAGAACCGCCACCAACGCCATTTTCCCTCCCTAACCCTCCCCTCATTCTGTGTTTGTTTTAGTGTCAGGCTCTGATCATAGGGAAGCCGTTGGCCCCTCTAATTGTCTATGGTCAGACCCTGACAGATCTAGGTATTTTGTTTCTATATTGATTTTGTGTTGGTCCCCAATTAGAGGCAGCTGCTTTGCATTGTCTCTAATTGGGGGCCATATTTAAATTCAGGTGATTCACCTGTCTGTGGATCATTGTTTTAGTGCTGTTTAGCCTACCGTGTGTTACGTTCGTGTTTTTTTCTCGTTGTTATTTTGTTGAATTAAAAAAATTATGTTGCACTACTTCCATGCTTCTTGCTAATTGCGTATAATTTCCACCTGTTGTCTATTCCATTTGCACAACAGCATGTGATATTTATTGTCAATCAGTGTTGCTTCCTAAGTGGACAGTTTGATTTCACAGAAGTGTGATTGACTTTGAGTTACATTGTGTTGTTTAAGTGTTCACTTTATTTTTTTGAGCAGTGTATTTCAAACTGCATCAGTGAGCTACAGTGCTTTGATTCTGATGCCTATAGGCAACAAGACAGCCATTGTTGAGGCCACTGAAAACGTTTAGCTTGATAAAGATTTCTGGCACAGTATTATTTGCTGATCTAAAACCGATTCATAAGAAGTCAGAGTTTGTTATGGTAGTCAGTCCTTTATGTATTTTTATTTAACCTTTATTTAACTAGGCAAGTCAGTTAAGAACAAATTCTTATTTACAATGACAGCCTACCTACAGGGTCAGCCCCTGAATCAAATTAGGGTTAAGTGCCTTGCTCAAGGACACATCAACAGGTTTTTCCACCTTGTCGGCTCAGGTATTCGAACCAGCAACCTTTCGGTTACTGGCCCAACACTCTAACCACTAGGCTACCTGCCGCCCATATTTAAATTAATTAAATAATAAGACACTATGTCAGGATAAGAGGAAGATTATTTATATTTGCCAACTTCATCTAAACAGCTTGGATTTTATTGGAGCAACATCTCTAACATACAAGAAAGCAAATCACATCCCGTATTTCATGCATAGGATCAACGGTACCACTAAATAAACCCCAAATAATCCCTTATATGATGCATCAGACTAAACAGGTTTGGAAACGTCTTCTACAACTCAGAGACATCTGGCCATGTACTGGACTGCTAAGGGTTACAGCACAGTCCAGTCACTAAAGGGTTAAAGCACCCAGATGATTAATACAGGAAATTAATGGACTAAACACAGCTGGAGTCCATAGAGTCCCCTCTATCCTCTATCCTCTATCCTCTATCCTCCACCCCTCTATCCTCTATCCTCCACCCCTCTATCCTCCACCACTCTATCCTCTATCCTCTATCCTCCACCCCTCTATCCTCCACCACTCTATCCTCTATCCTCTGTCCTCCACCCCTCTATCCTCCACCCCTCTATCCTCTATCCTCCACCCCTCTATCCTCTATCCTCCACCCCTCTATCCTCCACCCCTCTATCCTCTATCCTCTATCCTCCACCCCTCTATCCTCCACCCCTCTATCCTCTATCCTCCACCCCTCTATCCTCTATCCTCCACCCCTCTATCCTCCACCCCTCTATCCTCTATCCTCTATCCTCTATCTCTATCCTCTATCCTCTATCCTCCACCCCTCTATCCTCCACCCCTCTATCCTCTATCTCTATCCTCTATCCTCTATCCTCTATCCTCTATCCTCCACCCCTCTATCCTCTATCTCTATCCTCCACCCCTCTATCCTCCACCCCTCTATCCTCTATCTCTATCCTCTATCCTCCACCCCTCTATCCTCCCTCCCTCTATCCTCTATCCTCCACCCCTCTATCCTCCACCCCTCTATCCTCTATCTCTATCCTCTATCCTCCACCCCTCTATCCAACACCCCTCTATCCTCTATCCTCTATCCTCTATCTCTATCCTCTATCCTCCACCCCTCTATCCTCCACCCCTCTAACCTCTATCTCTATCCTCTATCCTCCACCCCTCTATCCTCTATCTCTATCCTCTATCCTCCACCCCTCTATCCTCTATCTCTATCCTCTATCCTCCACCCCTCTATCCTCTATCCTCTATCCTCTATCCTCTATCCTCTATCCTCCACCCCTCTATCCTCTATCCTCTATCCTCCACCCCTCTATCCTCCACCCCTCTATCCTCTATCCTCCACCCCTCTATCCTCCACCCCTCTATCCTCTATCCTCCACCCCTCTATCCTCCACCCCTCTATCCTCTATCCTCCACCCCTCTATCCTCTATCCTCTATCCTCCACCCCTCTATCCTCCACCCCTCTATCCTCCACCCCTCTATCCTCTATCCTCTATCCTCCACCCCTCTATCCTCTATCCTCTATCCTCCACCCCTCTATCCTCCACCCCTCTATCCTCCACCCCTCTATCCTCTATCCTCTATCCTCCACCCCTCTATCCTCTATCCTCTATCCTCTATCCTCCACCCCTCTATCCTCTATCCTCCACCCCTCTATCCTCCACCCCTCTATCCTCTATCCTCCAACCCTCTATCCTCCACCCCTCTATCCTCTATCCTCCACCCCTCTATCCTCCACCCCTCTATCCTCTATCCTCCACCCCTCTATCCTCCACCCCTCTATCCTCTATCCTCCACCCCTCTATCCTCCACCCCTCTATCCTCTATCCTCCACCCCTCTATCCTCTATCCTCACCCCTCTATCCTCCACCCCTGTATCCTCCACCCCTCTATCCTCCACCCCTCTATCCTCCACCCCTGTATCCTCTATCCTCTATCCTCCACCCCTCTATCCTCCACCCCTCTATCCTCCACCCCTCTATCCTCTATCCTACACCCCTCTATCCTACACCCCTCTATCCTACACCCCTCTATCCTCCACCCCTCTATCCTACACCCCTCTATCCTCCACCCCTCTATCCTCCACCCCTCTATCCTCTATCCTACACCCCTCTATCCTCCACCCCTCTATCCTCCACCCCTCTATCCTCCACCCCTCTATCCTCCACCCCTCTATCCTCTATCCTCCACCCCTCTATCCTCTATCCTCTATCCTCCACACCTCTATCCTCTATCCTCTATCCTCCACCCCTCTATCCTCCACCCCTCTATCCTCTATCCTCCACCCCTCTATCCTCCACCCCTCTATCCTCTATCCTCCACCCCTCTATCCTCCACCCCTCTATCCTCCACCCCTCTATCCTCCACCCCTCTATCCTCCACCCCTCTATCCCACACCCCTCTATCCTACACCCCTCTATCCTCCACCCCTCTATCCTCCACCCCTCTATCCTCTATCCTCCACCCCTCTATCCTCTATCCTCTATCCTCCACACCTCTATCCTCTATCCTCTATCCTCCACCCCTCTATCCTCCACCCCTCTATCCTCTATCCTCCACCCCTCTATCCTCCACCCCTCTATCCTCTATCCTCTATCCTCCACCCCTCTATCCTCCACCCCTCTATCCTCTATCCTCCACCCCTCTATCCTCCACCCCTCTATCCTCTATCCTCTATCCTCCACCCCTCTATCCTCCACCCCTCTATCCTCTATCCTCCACCCCTCTATCCTCCACCCCTCTATCCTCTATCCTCTATCCTCCACCCCTCTATCCTCTATCCTCTATCCTCCACCCCTCTATCCTCCACCCCTCTATCCTCTATCCTCCACCCCTCTATCCTCCACCCCTCTATCCTCTATCCTCCACCCCTCTATCCTCCACCCCTCTATCCTCCACCCCTCTATCCTCTATCCTCCACCCCTCTATCCTCCACCCCTCTATCCTCTATCCTCCACCCCTCTATCCTCCACCCCTCTATCTTCCACCCCTCTATCCTCCACCCCTCTATCCTCTATCCTCCACCCCTCTATTCTCTATCCTCTATCCTCCACCCCTCTATCCTCCACCCCTCTATCCTCTATCCTCCACCCCTCTATCCTCCACCCCTCTATCCTCCACCCCTCTATCCTCTATCCTCCACCCCTCTATCCTCCACCCCTCTATCCTCTATCCTCCACCCCTCTATCCTCCACCCCTCTATCCTCTATCCTCCACCCCTCTATCCTCCACCCCTCTATCCTCTATCCTCCACCCCTCTATCCTCCACCCCTCTATCCTCTATCCTCCACCCCTCTATCCTCCACACCTCTATCCTCCACCCCTCTATCCTCCACCCCTCTATCCTCTATCCTCCACCCCTCTATCCTCTATCCTCCACCCCTCTATCCTCCACCCCTCTATCCTCTATCCTCACCCCTCTATCCTCCACCCCTGTATCCTCCACCCCTCTATCCTCCACCCCTCTATCCTCCACCCCTCTATCCTCTATCCTCTATCCTCTATCCTCCACCCCTCTATCCTCCACCCCTCTATCCTCTATCCTCCACCCCTCTATCCTCCACCCCTCTATCCTCCACCCCTCTATCCTCCACCCCTCTATCCCACACCCCTCTATCCTACACCCCTCTATCCTCCACCCCTCTATCCTCTATCCTCCACCCCTCTATCCTCCACCCCTCTATCCTCCACCCCTCTATCCTCTATCCTCCACCCCTCTATCCTCCACCCCTCTATCCTCTATCCTCCACCCCTCTATCCTCTATCCTCCACCCCTCTATCCTCTATCCTCCACCCCTCTATCCTCCACCCCTCTATCCTCCACCCCTCTATCCCCCACCCCTCTATCCTCCACCCCTCTATCCTCCACCCCTCTATCCTCTATCCTCCACCCCTCTATCCTCTATCCTCCACCCCTCTATCCTCTATCCTACACCCCTCTATCCTACACCCCTCTATCCTCCACCCCTCTATCCTCCTCCCCTCTATCCTCTATCCTCCACCCCTCTATCCTCTATCCTACACCCCTCTATCCTCCACCCCTCTATCCTCTATCCTCCACCCCTCTATCCTCTATCCTCCACCCCTCTATCCTCCACCCCTCTATCCAACACCCCTCTATCCTACACCCCTCTATCCTCCACCCCTCTATCCTCCACCCCTCTATCCTCTATTCTCCACCCCTCTATCCTCCACCCCTCTATCCTCTATCCTCCACCCCTCTATCCTCTATCCTCCACCCCTCTATCCTCCACCCCTCTATCCTCTATCCTCCACCCCTCTATCCTCTATCCTCCACCCCTCTATCCTCCACCCCTCTATCCTCTATCCTCCACCCCTCTATCCTCCACCCCTCTACCCTCTATCCTCCACCCCTCTATCCTCCACACCTCTATCCTCCACCCCTCTATCCTCCACCCCTCTATCCTCCACCCCTCTATCCTCCACCCCTCTATCCTCTATCCTCCACCCCTCTATCCTCCACCCCTCTATCCTCCACCCCTCTATCCTCCACCCCTCTAACCTCTATCCTCCACCCCTCTATCCTCCACCCCTCTATCCTCCACCCCTCTATCCTCTATCCTCACCCCTCTATCCTCCACCCCTCTATCCTCTATCCTCACCCCTGTATCCTCCACCCCTCTATCCTCCACCCCTGTATCCTCTATCCTCTGTCCTCTATCCTCCACCCCTCTATCCTCCACCCCTCTATCCTCCACCCCTCTATCCTCCACCCCTCTATCCTCCACCCCTCTATCCTCCACCCCTCTATCCTCTATCCTCACCCCTCTATCCTCCACCCCTGTATCCTCCACCCCTCTATCCTCCACCCCTGTATCCTCTATCCTCTAACCTCTATCCTCCACCCCTCTATCCTCCACCCCTCTATCCTCCACCCCTCTATCCTCTATCCTCACCCCTCTATCCTCCACCCCTGTATCCTCCACCCCTCTATCCTCCACCCCTGTATCCTCTATCCTCTATCCTCCACCCCTCTATCCTCCACCCCTCTATCCTCTATCCTCCACCCCTCTATCCTCTATTCTCTATCCTCCACCCCTCTATCCTCCACCCCTCTATCCTCCACCCCTCTATCCTCCACCCCTCTATCCTCCACCCCTCTATCCTCTATCCTCCACCCCTCTATCCTCCACCCCTCTATCCTCCACCCCTCTATCCTCTATCCTCCACCCCTCTATCCTCTATCCTCCACCCCTCTATCCTCCACCCCTCTATCCTCTATCCTCCACCCCTCTATCCTCTATCCTCCACCCCTCTATCCTCCACCCCTCTATCCCACACCCCTCTATCCTACACCCCTCTATCCTCCACCCCTCTATCCTCTATCCTCTACCCCTCTATCCTCCACCCCTCTATCCTCCACCCCTCTATCCTCTATCCTCCACCCCTCTATCCTCTATCCTCCACCCCTCTATCCTCTTTCCTCCACCCCTCTATCCTCTATCCTCCACCCCTCTATCCTCTATCCTCCACCCCTCTATCCTCTATCCTCCACCCCTCTATCCTCCACCCCTCTATCCTCCACCCCTCTATCCCCCACCCCTCTATCCTCCACCCCTCTATCCTCCACCCCTCTATCCTCTATCCTCCACCCCTCTATCCTCTATCCTCCACCCCTCTATCCTCCACCCCTCTATCCTCTATCCTCCACCCCTCTATCCTCTATCCTCCACCCCTCTATCCTACACCCCTCTATCCTCCACCCCTCTATCCTCCACCCCTCTATCCTCCTCCCCTCTATCCTCCACCCCTCTATCCTCCACCCCTCTATCCTCCACCCCTCTATCCTCTATCCTCCACCCCTCTATCCTCCACCCCTCTATCCTCTATCCTCCACCCCTCTATCCTCCACCCCTCTATCCTCCACCCCTCTATCCTCCACCCCTCTATCCTCCACCCCTCTATCCTCTATCCTCCACCCCTCTATCCTCCACCCCTCTATCCTCCACCCCTCTATCCTCCACCCCTCTATCCTCCACCCCTCTATCCTCTATCCTCACCCCTCTATCCTCCACCCCTCTATCCTCTATCCTCACCCCTGTATCCTCCACCCCTCTATCCTCCACCCCTGTATCCTCTATCCTCTATCCTCCACCCCTCTATCCTCCACCCCTCTATCCTCCACCCCTCTATCCTCCACCCCTCTATCCTCCACCCCTCTATCCTCCACCTCTCTATCCTCTATCCTCACCCCTCTATCCTCCACCCCTGTATCCTCCACCCCTCTATCCTCCACCCCTGTATCCTCTATCCTCTAACCTCTATCCTCCACCCCTCTATCCTCCACCCCTCTATCCTCTATCCTCACCCCTCTATCCTCCACCCCTGTATCCTCCACCCCTCTATCCTCCACCCCTGTATCCTCTATCCTCTATCCTCCACCCCTCTATCCTCCACCCCTCTATCCTCTATCCTCCACCCCTCTATCCTCTATTCTCTATCCTCCACCCCTCTATCCTCCACCCCTCTATCCTACACCCCTCTATCCTACACCCCTCTATCCTCCACCCCTCTATCCTCCACCCCTCTATCCTCCACCCCTCTATCCTCTATCCTCCACCCCTCTATCCTCCACCCCTCTATCCTCTATCCTCCACCCCTCTATCCTCTATCCTCCACCCCTCTATCCTCCACCCCTCTATCCTCTATCCTCCACCCCTCTATCCTCTATCCTCCACCCCTCTATCCTCCACCCCTCTATCCCACACCCCTCTATCCTACACCCCTCTATCCTCCACCCCTCTATCCTCTATCCTCCACCCCTCTATCCTCCACCCCTCTATCCTCTATCCTCCACCCCTCTATCCTCTATCCTCCACCCCTCTATCCTCCACCCCTCTATCCTCTATCCTCCACCCCTCTATCCTCTATCCTCCACCCCTCTATCCTCTATCCTCCACCCCTCTATCCTCTATCCTCCACCCCTCTATCCTCCACCCCTCTATCCTCCACCCCTCTATCCTCCACCCCTCTATCCCCCACCCCTCTATCCTCCACCCCTCTATCCTCCACCCCTCTATCCTCTATCCTCCACCCCTCTATCCTCTATCCTCCACCCCTCTATCCTCCACCCCTCTATCCACTATCCTCCACCCCTCTATCCTCTATCCTCCACCCCTCTATCCTACACCCCTCTATCCTCCACCCCTCTATCCTCCACCCCTCTATCCTCCTCCCCTCTATCCTCTATCCTCCACCCCTCTATCCTCCACCCCTCTATCCTCCACCCCTCTATCCTCTATCCTCCACCCCTCTATCCTCTATCCTCCACCCCTCTATCCTCCACCCCTCTATCCTCTATCCTCCACCCCTCTATCCTCCACCCCTCTATCCTCTATCCTACACCCCTCTATCCTCCACCCCTCTATCCTCCACCCCTCTATCCTCCACCCCTCTATCCTCCACCCCTCTATCCTCTATCCTACACCCCTCTATCCTCCACCCCTCTATCCTCCACCCCTCTATCCTCTATCCTCCACCCCTCTATCCTCCACCCCTCTATCCTCTATCCTCCACCCCTCTATCCTCCACCCCTCTATCCTCTATCCTCCACCCCTCTATCCTCCACACCTCTATCCTCCACCCCTCTATCCTCCACCCCTCTATCCTCTATCCTCCACCCCTCTATCCTCCACCCCTCTATCCTCCACCCCTCTAACCTCTATCCTCCACCCCTCTATCCTCCACCCCTCTATCCTCCACCCCTCTATCCTCTATCCTCACCCCTCTATCCTCCACCCCTGTATCCTCCACCCCTCTATCCTCCACCCCTCTATCCTCCACCCCTGTATCCTCTATCCTCTATCCTCCACCCCTCTATCCTCCACCCCTCTATCCTCTATCCTCCACCCCTCTATCCTCTATTCTCTATCCTCCACCCCTCTATCCTCCACCCCTCTATCCTCCACCCCTCTATCCTCCACCCCTCTATCCTACACCCCTCTATCCTCCACCCCTCTATCCTCCACCCCTCTATCCTCTATCCTCCACCCCTCTATCCTCCACCCCTCTATCCTCCACCCCTCTATCCTCTATCCTCCACCCCTCTATCCTCTATCCTCCACCCCTCTATCCTCTATCCTCCACCCCTCTATCCTCCACCCCTCTATCCTCTATCCTCCACCCCTCTATCCTCCACCCCTCTATCCTCTATCCTCTATCCTCCACCCCTCTATCCTCCACCCCTCTATACTCTATCCTCCACCCCTCTATCCTCTATCCTCCACCCCTCTATCCTCTATCCTCCACCCCTCTATCCTCTATCCTCCACCCCTCTATCCTCTATCCTCCACCCCTCTATCCAACACCCCTCTATCCTACACCCCTCTATCCTACACCCCTCTATCCTACACCCCTCTATCCAACACCCCTCTATCATACACCCCTCTATCCTACACCCCTCTATCCTACACCCCTTTATCCTCCACCCCTCTATCCTCTATCCTCCACCCCTCTATCCTCTATCCTCCACCCCTCTATCCTCTATCCTCCACCCCTCTATCCTCTATCCTCCACCCCTCTATCCTCTATCCTCCACCCCTCTATCCTCTATCCTCCACCCCTCTATCCAACACCCCTCTATCCTACACCCCTCTATCCTACACCCCTCTATCCTACACCCCTCTATCCAACACCCCTCTATCATACACCCCTCTATCCTACACCCCTCTATCCTACACCCCTCTATCCTCCACCCCTCTATCCTCTATCCTCCACCCCTCTATCCTCTATCCTCCACCCCTCTATCCAACACCCCTCTATCCTACACCCCTCTATCCTACACCCCTCTATCCTACACCCCTTTATCCTCCACCCCTCTATCCTCCACCCCTCTATCCTCTATCCTCCACCCCTCTATCCTCTATCCTCCACCCCTCTATCCTCTATCCTCCACCCCTCTATCCAACACCCCTCTATCCTACACCCCTCTATCCTACACCCCTCTATCCTACACCCCTCTATCCAACACCCCTCTATCATACACCCCTCTATCCTACACCCCTCTATCCTACACCCCTCTATCCAACACCCCTCTATCATACACCCCTCTATCCTACACCCCTCTATCCTACACCCCTCTGTCCAACACCCCTCTATCTTACACCCCTCTATCCTACACCCCTCTATCCTACACCCCTCTATCCAACACCCCTCTATCCAACACCCCTCTATCATACACCCCTCTATCCTACACCCCTCTATCCTACACCCCTCTATCCTACACCCCTCTATCATACACCCCTCTATCATACACCCCTCTATCCTACACCCCTCTATCCTACACCCCTCTATCATACACCCCTCTATCATACACCCCTCTATCATACACCCCTCTATCATACACCCCTCTATCCTACACCCCTCTACACACATCTCTCCTTCCTTAACTCCCTGAGGCTGAGCTGATTGTGAAAGCCTGTTAAGGCCTATGACCGAGGGTGATTACACAATAAAGGAACAATCAGATGTGGGGGGTACAGATGTGTGTGTGTGTGTGTGTGTGTGTGTGTGTAGGTGTGTGTGTAGGGACCCCCAGTATGGGGACGTGTACATATCTAGGATGGTTGCCATGGTGCAAGTTTTGCCCCTGGGGACAGATGCGACAATGACACAGAGGTTTTACTGCACTCAAACACAGTACTCTTTACTACTGTGATGAATACTCTTAGTCCAGGAAAGTATTCAAGCGCAGCAGGTTTAATGATTCATCCGACAAGAGTGTAAACATTTAGAATACAGGAATAGGCAGCGGTACAAAAGGGCAAAAATCAAAATCCAAAAGCAGGCAAATGGTTACAGAAATCCAGAAGGATACTAAACAAGACGATGACGGCTCAGTAAAGAGTACAAAACAAACAATACCTCACAAAACAGAAACACACCTGAACCAGCTTAAATAGAGGTTGTAGCAAGCTACCAGGTGAAACTCATCATGGCAAATGAACACAAACACAAGCATAGAAATACAACATACTAGATAGAACACTGGAACCAAATGAAAACCCTAAACCTCACAACTACACTCAAACACAGTACTCAGTAAAGAACTGAGACAATGACATGAGGTAGACATGTGTTATGTATGATGTCACCACTGAGAGTCAGGAGGGGAGAAGGAAGGAAAAGCAGGGTAATGAGATGGGGTGGACAGCTACATGGTAACATGGGTAATGAGATGGGGTGGACAGCTACATGGTAACATGGGTAATGAGATGGGGAGAGGAGGAGGACAGGTGACAGATTCAGAATCACAAGTCTAAAAAACATACTGTATCCAGAGGGTAGATGAGATAGGAGAGGGGAGGAGGAGGACGAGAGGAGGGGAGGGGGAAGGTGTGGAGGGGAGAGTGGGAGAGAAGGATGAGAGAATGGGAGAGAATGGGAGACGAGAGGAGGGGAGAGAATGGGAGAAGAGAGGAGGGGAGAGAATGGGAGACGAGAGGAGGGGAGAGAATGGGAGACGAGAGGAGGGGAGAGAATGGGAGACGAGACATGATCAGTAAGTGGCACAATTCACATTTTGCCAAGTTGTTTTGTGATGGCTGCTTTATTTGACCACAGCAGTGTTCAATATTATAGAATGTGTGTGTGTCAGTATCTTTACACATATGAAGATGTGTGTTAATAAGGAAGTAAGCTAGATTTTGTTTGTGTACTGCCACATGTCGATAACATAGCTACGTTTGTGTACTGCCACATGTCGATAACATAGCTACGTTTGTGTACTGCCACATGTCGATAACATAGCTACGTTTGTGTACTGCCACATGTCGATAACATAGCTACGTTTGTGTACTGCCACATGTCGATAACATAGCTACGTTTGTGTACTGCCACATGTCGATAACATGGCTCCGTTTGTGTACTGCCACATGTCGATAACATGGCTACGTTTGTGTACTGCCACATGTCGATAACATAGCTACGTTTGTGTACTGCCACATGTCGATAACATGGCTACGTTTGTGTACTGCCATATGTCGATAACATAGCTACTTTTTGTCACTGGACGTCATGACGTCATGGTATATGCTGTGTATCTCCACACGGACAGCGATGCTCCCCACAAAGTCTCCGGAGAACATAGAGTGGAAGTAGATGCTGCAGAGAGCCAGGACGGCTCGTGGCAGAGGTCACATCCACTAGTTTGGGGTTGTAGCAGAGGGATCGCAGCCCCTCCAGGATGTTACACACCATGGTGACCACACCCATTCATCACATTTACTCCCTGACCTCTGACCTGAGAGCTAACAGCTGTAGAGCTAACAGCTGTAGAGTCAGAGCTAACAGCGGTAGAGTCAGAGCTAACAGATGTAGAGTCAGAGCTAACAGCAGTAGAGAGGAGCTAACAACAGTAGAGTCAGAGCTAACAGCAGTAGAGTCAGAGCTAACAGCAGTAGAGTCAGAGCTAACAGCAGTAGAGTCAGAGCTAACAGCAGTAGAGTCAGAGCTAACAACTGTAGAGTCAGAGCTAACAGCTGTAGAGTCAGAGCTAACTGCTGTAGAGTCAGAGCTAACAGCTGTAGAGTCAGAGCTAACAGCGGTAGAGTCAGAGCTAACAGCAGTAGAGTCAGAGCTAACAGCAGTAGAGTCAGAGCTAACAGCTGTAGAGTCAGAGCTAACAGCAGTAGAGTCAGAGCTAACTGCTGTAGAGTCAGAGCTAACAGCTGTAGAGTCAGAGCTAACAGCAGTAGAGTCAGAGCTAACAGCAGTAGAGTCAGAGCTAACAGCAGTAGAGTCAGAGCTAACAGCAGTAGAGTCAGAGCTAACAGCAGTAGAGTCAGAGCTAACAGCAGTAGAGAGGGAGCTATGTTAACCAAAAGGTGTCTACTACTCCAAAAATCCCACTCCACTCACTCAGAAGCAGATTATAAGATCCAGTCAATGCATTAACGCTAGTTACAGTAGCTCTGGCTTGCAAAACTACCTCTAACTTTCTTAATACTGAACATAGAGACATAAAAATAGTATCCACAAGTTCGTCTGACACTGGGTAGGGATCATTGCCAGAATCTCAAAGTACTCCTTTAACATGATGTAACATCATGGTACAAGGTGACATCATGCTAATAGTAATGATAGTGATATGTATCAGAGTTGTGAGTGATGAAGAAAGCCATGTTATTAACAGGTGGACAGACAGTACTGTCTCTCCTCAGAGGAAATGACATGACTAGTATGCTTGTTTATTCTAGTCATGTTACAGCTTGTACTATGCATCTGACTACTAGTTTCTATGATTTGAAAGTTTACTGCAGGTCTACTTATTGTTTTCTGTTACAACTATTCAGAAAGAACACAATAAAATGCACTTTTTTAAATTTATTTTTTATTTAACCTTTATTTAACAAGTCAGTTAAGAACAAATTCTTATTTACAATGACGGTCTACCCCGGCCAAACCCTCCCCTAACCCAGACGACGCCAATCACGGCTGGTTGTGATACAGCCCGGGATCAAACCAGGGTCTGTAATGACGTCTCTAGCACTGAGATGCAGTGCCTTAGACCTCTGAGCCACTTGGGAGGTCTTTCAGTACACCCATCCCTCGCCATAACTACCCTTGATGTCAACAAACTGCATAACTACAACTTGATGTCAACAGACTACAAATCATTTAAAAAAATATTTTTTTAAAGAAGGTACAGTGAAAACAACTACTACTCAAAATCAAAAATCTCTGCCTCTTTCTCTTTCCAGAAAGCGAAGCTCCTGTCTATGTATTTGCAAATCTCATCATTGCTGAAACTGGAAATGTCTGTTCCTTGTTTAATCAGAGCCCCTTCATCTGGTGTCGGGGTTTGGAGGATGACTTTGGGCACCGGCCTGACCTCTGGCAGGAACTGTTGTTTTTCTACCTCTGGCAATTCAGACTGAGTCGTTGACACGTTCCCAAAGAACTTGACCTTAATGTCCTCGAAGCCGTCCTTCCACTCACGGTTCCCAGCCTCGATGTCCATCATGACGGCCTTGTGGAACTCCCGGACGCTCTCCCATGTGAAACGACCAACGTGGTCAAACACCTCGAAGCACAGCAGGTGTCTCATCTTCCTCTCGTCGGCGGGGAGTTCCAGTTCCAGGATGTGGAAGTACCCCAGCATAAAGAGGTCAAGGGTCAGGCTGTCGTAGTCCACCGTCGACCCGTCCACCTGGTGGAGGAATTAGAATCAGATTCAGAACACAATACATTAGTGTGTGTGTGTGTGTGTGTGTGTGTGTGTGTGTGTGTGTGTGTGTGTGTGTGTGTCTGTGTGTGTGTGTCTGTGTCTGTGTCTGTGTCTGTGTGTGTGTGTAGAAAGTGTAGAAGGACCTTGGGGAGGAACTGTTCAGGGGAGTATGGTGCCTGCTGCCGGTGGAGACGGCGGATCTGGCGAGACGGAACGCTGGAGATCATGCTCCTCCAATCACCAATCATCTTGTTGATGACACTTCTTTGTTTGAAGAAGTGTCCCAGAGGCATCTGAGATCCCTTCTGTGGTCCCCTCCCATCTGTCCCCCCAGGTTCACCACCAGCCTCGTCCACACTGGCTATCTTCTCGGCCTCTCTGGTCTTCAGAGTCACCGTGTAGGCTGACTTCTTCCAGTGGCCCAAGAACAGTACCACGATACGTTCCTTCCGTAGACTGGTGGTTTCCCTAACGTCGGTCATATTGTCATCATAGGCTATGCCTGAGTCACTGTTCTGGTCAGCTTCAGGGGCTGGGTTCATCTCTTTGGGCTGTTCCGGTGTTCCTCTGACCTCTAACCCAAGGCCTTCCTCCTGTATGGCTGACATCGCATGGACCTCTTCTTCTGTTTCTTCTTCATGACCTTCAAAGTTGGACTTCAGATTCCGGACAGAAACCCCAAACTGGTGGATCTCTGTCTCTATCTTCTCCCTGCGTCCCCGGGTAGAGGTGGGTCTATCTGGGGTCTGGGAGAACACAGTGGATAGCTCTGTGTTGGGCATCTTAGAGTATGGCCCGTCTGCCAGGTTGGCCATCAGCAGGGACATACTCTTTACGATGCCTGAGATGCGGTTGCACCACACGGGCAGAGGGACCTTAATTAAAGGATCACAATGGAAATAAGTTATTGACTTCATTGTGTGATCCTAGAAACAGTGTTAATAGAACAACACATACAGTTGCCAAATATATTTAAACTCCGTTTTTCACAATTCCTGACATTTAAGCCTAGTAAAAATTCCATGTCCTAGGTCAGTTAGGATCACCACTTTATTTTAAGAATGTGAAATGTCAGAATAATAGTAGAGAGAATGATTTATTTGAGCTTTTATTTCTTTCATCACATTCCCAGTGGGTCAGAAGTTTACATACACTCAATTAGTATTTGGTAGCATTGCCTTTAAATTGTTTAACTCGGGTCAAACGTTTCGGGTAGCCTTCCACAAGTTTCCCACAATAAGTTGGGGGAGTTTGGCCCATTCCTCCTGACAGAACTGGTGTAACTGAGTCAGGTTTGTAGGCCTCCTTGCTCGCACACGCTTTTTCAGTTCTGCCCACAAATGTTCTATAGGATTGAGGTCTGGGCTTTGTGATGGCCACTCCAATACCTTGACTTTGTTGTCCTTAAGCCATTTTGCTACAGCTTTGGAAGTATGCTAGGGGTCATTGTCCATTTGGAAGACCCATTTGATTCCAAGCTTTAACTTCCTGACTGATGTCTTGAGATGTTGCTTCAATATATCCACATCATTTTCCTTCCTCATGACGCCATCTATTTTGTGAAGTGCACCAGTCCTTCTTATAGCAAAGCACCCCCACAACATGATGCTGCCAGCCCCCTGCTTCACGGTTGCGATGGTTTTCTTTGGCTTGCAAGCCTTCCCCTTTTTCCTCCAAACATAACGATGGTCATTATGGCCAAACATTTTTGTTTCATCAGACTAGAGGACATTTCTCCAAAAATTACGATCTTTGGCCCCATGTGCAGTTGCAAACCGTTGTCTGGCTTTTTTATGGTGGTTTTGGAGAAGTGGCTTCTTCCTTGCTGAGCGGCCTTTCAGGTTATGTTGATATAGGACTTGTTTTACTGTGGATATAGATACTTTTGTACCTGTTTCTTCCAGCATCTTCACAAGGTCTTTCGCTGTTGTTCTGGGATTGATTTGCACTTTTCGCATCAAAGCACGTTCATCTCTAGGAGACACAACGCGTCTCCGTCTGTAAACAATTGTTGGAAGAATTACTTGTGTCATGTCCTAACTGACTTGCCAAAACTGTAGTTTGTTAACATGAAATCTGTGGAGTGGTTGAAAAATGAGTTTTAATTACTTATGTATGTATGTAAACTTCCGACATCAACTGTATCATTTAATAGGATCTCTTTTTTATAAACTCAAACCTGAGGCTCCTGGTTGGGATTTCTGAACTGAGTGCTGGCTGTGATGTTGACGATGGGAGCTGGCAGGATGGTCCTGAGCTCCTCAGCCAGACGAGCTAGCTCTGTCTCATAGCCCTCACAGTTCTTCTGGTTGGACACGCTCTGGATCTGCTTCTCCAGGTAGATTAGGTCGTCCTCGGTCAGCAGCTCTCCAAAGGGGCCCAGGATAGCGTTGTGGGCCTGGGAGTACCTCCAGCTCACCGCTTTGGAAGTGGTGTTCCCATTCTCCTACAGAGGTGGAGGAGACACAGTGCAGAGTTTTTAATATACAGTCAGTGATGGGGAGTAACGGATTACATGTAATCCGTTACATGTAAGGGATTACAAAAAAACAGTAACTGTAATCCATTACGTTACCATCAAAAATATTGTAATCAGATTACAGATACTTTTGAAAAACTAGATGATTACTTTGAGGATTACTTTTAAATTCAGAAAGGATGTTTGCGAAAACAAATCTTTGACACTTCTCTGTTTACTTAATGACATTCAAACCATGAAAAAAGGCGGTAAGTGTAAGTTTGTTCCACCTGAGCGAGTCTGACAACCAGTCAGAGACCACTACGATGACACACCAAATGTGTTTGATGGCTCGTGGGAAAAGAGCAGGAATAGGCTTTTGTAGGCAAGAGCTTCCAATGGTGCGACTGCTGTCGGGATCCAAAGATTATCCAACTTGAATAAACGCTTGGATGTAAGGATGACAGCAGTGGCGTAGTCTACAGTGATACAGATATCACTTATTATTGATATCTACATAGAGCATATATGTGAATCACACTGCTGCTCTCTCATTTAGCTATTTGCGCCTTACGGATTGTGGTTGTTGTGGATGACTGTTCATAAATCTAAAGTTGTATTTGAACCCAATAATAGATTAATTCAAGACGTTTAAGCTGCCTATCAATCATTGTTTTTGAAACCAGTGGACAGCCAGTGAAACAGTGCTCTTGCAACAGCTGTATAGTGCGGGTTCCAGCCTATTGAATAAAAGTGGGGCTTTTATTGCTCAATCTAATTCATGCAGATAAAAAAATGAATCCATAGGTCTAATGGACACATGCTCAAACTCACACACTGACCGGCAACCGTTTTGTTATGGTTTCATCTGTGGATTTGCCCTTTAAACAGCTGCATATTATCAAGATATCAAAGTGTCACCAACAAAAAGGTAAACAATAGGCCTGTAGCAAATGCAGCATATGGCATTCATTTTGCACATGTAAATAGCACTTTTCAGTAGTGATCAAAGCATGCCATTCCATGAGCGCAGCATTTATTTGTCAACTTGAATCAATGAGCCCAACCAGTCCTCCATGACAACAAAATCATAAACAACAGATGAGGGCTGGATAATAAGTCCTTAGTTTTGGGGTCATGCTCAGGTAAAACTATTTGGCTAATCTATACTTCCATATTTCCAAGTCCAATTCTTGAAGATCAAGGGGTATACAATTTATTGGAATGACTGGAATTCTGACTTTGGAATGACTGGAAAGACTTTGGTTTTTAATGTCAAGAAATAATTTAATCGTATTATTATATGTAGTAGAAAGTGATGTGTTAGAAGAAGCCTACATAACCAACCCATAAAGTAACATGTAACATCCATATATGACCAGCTATGTAAACTTTAACATTGATTTATCCTGCAATAGATGTTGTTCAATTGGTAACATACATTGATGTGACCATACAGTATCATGGGATATTCCATCATAGCTGGGACTGTATTGGGATATGCAATCAGAGTGCCTCACCTTCCTTCTCTGGTCCTCCTCATCCAATAGCCTGGCCTGTAGCTGACGCACCATGACCTGTCTCTTCCACTCAGCGATTGGCCGACCCCGCTCATCATGGGTGGGAACCAGGTAGTCAATGTCTGACAGGTTGGCCTCTTCTGTGGGCAGAAGTACCATCCTGTTCTGTTGGCGACAAAACATTTTCAACACCAATTTACTATCAGTATAACAGCTTGGTGTATTAGTCCAATATGGAGGCTGAGCTGGACTAGATGTCATGGAACAGGGCAGAAGCTGTGACCAAAGACAGAAAAATATCAAAAGGAGAAGTGATGTGATGCTTACTGCTTGTGCTACAGCTACTGTGGTTATTTCCGTCTGTTTCAGAGATGTGATGGATTTCATGTTGTCGAGGAACTTTTTGTCACCGAGCAGATTTTTGCCAGCCAGGATATTTTTGTCAGAAGCCTTCGTAAGATCGACAGTTTTTACCTCAGCCTTTACCAGTATCTTACCCTGTTAAAGACAAAGCAAGTTAACATTCATCCGTTATAACAGCTTGGTGTATAAGTCTAAGAACAGAAATGGAAAAACAGAAGAGGAAGTCAGCTGTAAGAGTTTACCGCGTGTGCTGCATCAGCTGTAAGAGTTTACCGCGTGTGCTGCATCAGCTGTAAGAGTTTACCGCGTGTGCTGTATCAGCTGTAAGAGTTTACCGCGTGTGCTGCATCAGCTGAAGACTTCATTTCAGTGAGGAGCTTTTTGCCACCAAGCTGAATGTTTTTGGTCAGATCAACAGTAATCACTTCTTCAGAAGGTTTGTTCTGACTGACTCTTTCTGTGGAAAACGTGTCTCACCACCATTTTACTCTGTTGAAGACAAGGCAAGATTCCTACTAATGCGACTCTGTGCAGCCAATGGCAATGTCCACGATAGCTATAATGTCGGGAGCTGCTTGTGGATTTGACAGCTCTAAAGCGGTTCCACATCCGACAACGTCAAGACACCAGCTACAGTATCTGGGTATTGGCTAGCAAAAATCTGATTGAATTGAGCCCTTAGACCAAGAATTCAAACAGAAATCTCTGTATAAAATATAATCCAATGTTAGTGCTTACTGCGTGTGCAGACTTCATTTCAGTGAGGAGCTTTTTGCCACCAAGCTGAACGTTTTTGGTCAGATAAACAGTAATCACTTCTTCAGAAGGTTTATTCTGACTGACTCTTTCTGTGGAAAACGTGTGTCTCACCACCATTTTACTCTGTTTAAGACAATACTGAACATCAGTTAAAACCGCCATAAAAACAACCGTCCAAGAACAGAAACAAGATATCGGAGAGTGAAGAGTAATTACAGCGTTTGTTGAAGCTTCTGGAGATTTCATTTCACAGAGGAGTTTTTTGCCACCGAGCCCAATGACATTGATGGTCAGATCAACAGTAGACTGTTCAGAACATTTGACCTCTTCTGTGGAAAACGACACCATCTTACTCTGTTGAAGACAAAGCCATACAGCGGGTGAAATAAGTATTGAACACGTCACCATTTTTCTCAGTAAATATATTTCCAAAGGTGCTATTGACATTAAATTTTCACCAGATGTTGGTAACAACCCAAGTAATCCATACATAGTTCAGAAAAGTAAGTTATGTGTAATAATGTGAAATGACACAGGGAAAAAGTATTGAACACATGAAGAAAGGGAGGTGCAAAAAGGCATGGAAAGCCAAGACAACAGCTGAAAACTATCAGTAATTAAAAAGCAATCCGGTGTCACACAAGACACATCTCATGATGGGTAAAAGCAAAGAGCTGTCTCAAGACCTTCGCAACCTAATTGTTGCAAAACATAATAATGGCATTGGTTATAGGCGCATTTCTAAGCTTCTGAATGTTCCAGTGAGCACTGTTGGGGCCATAATACGGAAGTGGAAAGACAATCATTTCACCATAAATTTGCCTCGACCAGGTGCTCCTCGCAAGATTTCTGACAGAGAAGTGAAAAGAATAATCAGAAGAGTTGTCCAAGAGCCAAGAACCACTTGTGGAGAGCTTCAAAAAGACCTGCAATTAGCAGGTACTGTTGTCTCAAAGAAAACAGTAAGTAATGCACTCCACCGCCATGGCCTGTATGCACGCTCACCACGCAAGACTCCATTGCTGAAAAAAAAGCATGTTGAAGCTCGTTTAAAGTTTGCTGCACAACATTTGGAAAAGCCAGTGAAATACTGGGAGAATATAGTGTGGTCAGATGAGAGCAAAATTGAACTGTTTGGATGTCATAATACACACCATGTTTGGAAGAGAAATGGCACTGCACATCACCCTAAAAACACCATACCAACAGGGAAGTTTGGAGGTGGGAACATCATGGTGTGGGGCTGCTTTTCAGCAAATGGTACTGGCAAACTTCACATAATTGAAGGAAGGATGAATGGGCAAATTTACAGAGACATTCTTGACAAACATCTGCTGCCATCTACCAGGATGATGAAGATGAAACGAGGGTGGACATTTCAGCAAGACAATGATCCCAAACACACAGCCAAGGAAACACTCAATTGGTTTCAAAGAAAGAAAATAAAGCTGCTAGAATGGCCCAGCCAATCACCTGACTTAAATCCCATTGTAAATCTATGGAAAGAACTGAAGATCAAAATTCATAGAAGAGGCCCACGGAACCTTCAAGATTTGAAGACTGTTTGTGTGGAAGAATGGGCCAAAATCACACCAGAGCAATGCTTGCGACTAGTTTCTCCATACAGGAGGCGTCTTGAAGCTGTCATTACCAACAAAGGCTTTTGTACAAAGTATTAAATAAATATCAGTAAGTGTGTTCAATACTTTTTCCCTGTGTCATTTCACATTATTACACATAACTTAATTTCTGAACTTATTTGTTTTGGTTTCTTTGTATGTATGGATTACTTGGGTTGTTACCAACATCTGGTGAAAATGTCATGTCAATAGCACCTTTGGAAATATATTTACTGAGAAAAATGGTGACGTGTTCAATACTTATTTCACCCACTGTATCATTAATCAGTTTATATACGGTGTCCATATTAGGACAGCCTCAGACTCAGCAGGACTTCAATATCAGGATGTCCTAATACGGACACCATAATTATAAACAGATACAAGTATTAATACAAAAACACAAATATCTGAGGAAAAGCAAAGAGGAAATCCAATGTAAATCCAATGTAATGGCTTTCATCAGCATAACATAACATTTTGCTGTATTAGTTCAAGAACAACAAAAACAGAGGTGTTTGGTTAAAAATCTGTAAAAAAAATATCTGAGGAAGAACTAACTGCTGCAGCTGCTGATGATTTCATTTCACAAAGGAGCTTTTTATCACCCAGCTGAACTTTGGTGAGATTGACAGTCATCTCTTCCGCCACTATCTTATTCTGTAGAAGACAAACTATTTATCAGTATAACAGCCTGGTATATCATCCTAAAAGCAAAAAGAGGAATTTCAAAGGGGGAAGTAATGTGATGCTTACTGCTTGTGTTGATGCTAGCTCTGATTGTTTCAAATTAATCCTTGACCTCCCTTCTGTCAGGAGCCCTTTATCGCCGTTGATTTTACCAGCCAGGAGGTTTTTGTCTGAAACCTTGGTCAGATAGACACTTTTCCCCTCCTTGCTGCTCTCAGTTTTCACAACTGAAATAAAACAGTGACAGATGTTGTTTTATTGTGTGTTTTGATGAGAGCAGTGTCCTACTCATGTTAACACATGGCAAACATCAATTCCAAAGGTCATAGGTTGACCAATGATTGAACTGAACCAATGGTGAAATAAATTCCCAAACAAACTATTACAAGTAGTGACTTGCTTAGTAAAAACAATGGTTGAATAAATAAATACAGTAGAAATACAGTGTAATACTGGTATAACACTAAACTGGTAGGGTCGGGATGATACCAGTATAGTGATAGTTGTTAGCATTCTTTAGGAAAACAACCCTAATGTTGGAAACAAACATCATTATGTTGTCATCCAGAGTCACACACATTTATTTCCCAAACCACAGCACACAACATTTTATTTTTGAAGGACCAAAGTGTTTTGTCTGCTTTGTGTTTTAATTTTTGGCATGGAACAAATATTTTGATACTGGTATCATCACAGCCCTACTAACTGGTGTAACCCTCACCAGTTGATGCCATTTTAACATGTTGTACACTGGAGATGGGAGATGGTTGTGGTTGAGAGGAGGATGAGGTGGGTAGAGGAGCCTGAGGGAACTCCTCTGTTTCTGGTTGCTGGGTTGGAAAACAAAGAGGTGGTGAGTCTTTGGGATAGAAGATATGCCGATATGGGATATACAACATTGGAATCAGCAACCCACTGGGAACTGGCCTGCCTCTCAAACCTTGAGGCTATGTGATATATACAGATAAATCATCACTGACAGTAACAAGGTTAGAAGCTTGGTTGGAAGCTAGGTTAGAAGCTAGGTTAGTAGCAAGGTTTGTAGCTAGGTTAGAAGCTAGGTTAGTAGCTAGGTTAGAAGCTAGGTTAGTAGCTAGGTTAGAAGCTAGGTTAGTAGCTAGGTTAGAAGCTATATTAGTAGCTAGGTTAGAAGCTAGGTTAGTAGCTAGGTTAGAAGCAAGGTTAGTAGCTAGGTTAGAAGCTATATTAGAAGCTAGGTTAGAAGCTATATTAGAAGCTAGGTTAGTAGCTAGGTTAGTAGCTAAATTAGAAGCTAGGTCCATCTAATATGCGACAGATTTTAATGTGAATACTCAAAGATCTGCATAAAAATAATATACACATTTTCCCACCAGAGATGTTTCCATCAAACAGATTTATTTTGTATAAAGGTCTGTGCGTGATGACTAGTGCACATAAATATAACGTTTGCGGTTAAATTCCCATGTACCGAAAGAATAATCCTAGTTAAATGGGTTGCCATCGCAACTCTGATAGTTTGTTACAAAAACTATTGCGTTATATAGCAAATGTGCTCACTCTGGTCTCGGCACGTGCTCTCTAGCCAACAGCTCGCAGACACTGTGCGGGTCGGCTAGCTACATTATGAGATTATTATGGATAAGAGCTAAATTATTTTTATTTGTCAAATGGCACCCTGTGAAGTTCATCATAACTTATTTAATCTGTAGCCTAATAAACTGCATGGTGTCCCGAGTCGTAGTGGGAGGACGAAACCTAGAGAGGAACCAGACTCAGAGGGCAGCCCATCTTGAGAGTATCCAGACTCAGAGGTGAAGCCCATCAGACGCCCATCAGTATAACAACCATCAGCTCAGTATCATACTGTATGTCAACCAATCACCTTTAAGCTCTCCATATTTGTTTTGTTGTTATTGTTGAAGTAGTCCCGGCCGGGGTCGCTATGGCGACGGTAGTAGTCCTCTTCACTGGGCTGCCACGCCACAGCCTGTCTCCCTCTCAAATCCTCCTCCACCGGACCTAGTTCTTCTATTGGCCGGTCTGCTGAGAAGGGCTGGGAGCGATAGAGCGAGAGAAGCTCAGATCGGAGAGGTACAGAACAGAGTAGAGAGGAGAGGAGAGGAAGAGGAGAGGAAGAGGAAGAGGAGGAGACAGAAACAAACCTTGCATGTCTTGGCAGGATTTCAACCCCCCGCGGGGAGGATGCAGGATATATGGAAGCGTTTAAATCTCCCCTAATGAACCTGTAATGTCCTAATGGAGGCCATGCAGAATGCTCTCCAAGGACAGGATTAAAACCCACAACGTCTGTGTTTCAAATGGCACCCTATTCCCTATATAGTGCACTACTTTTGACCAGAGCCCATAGGTCTCTAGTGTACTGTATAGGGAATAGGGTGCCATTTGGGACACAATGAACATCAAAAGGGCTGATATGCTGCAACACACTGTTGTGCTTTGTCTCCAAGAGGTGGTCCCATTTCCTCTCTCACGCCACTTTGATGTGGTGCTGTGACAAGTGCAGAGTTAACTTCAAGATTACGCGGACAAACATTTCTAGCTCCTAGCCGACTTTGCAGTATATTTGTTGTTGTTGTATTATTTCTTACATTATTTGCTCAGAACGTTTTCTTGCATTATTACCTGGAGACGAAAATGACTTATGGTTATTGGGTCACCATACTAACCCCAGCCATACTAACACCAGACATACTAACCCCAGACATACTAACCCCAGACATACTAACCCCAGACATACTAACCCCAGCCATACTAACCCCAGCCATACTAACCCCAGGCATACTAACCCCAGACATACTAACCCCAGACATACTAACCCCAGCCATACTAACCCCAGCCATACTAACCCCAGGCATACTAACCCCAGGCATACTAACCCCAGGCATACTAACCCCAGGCATACTAACCCCAGCCATACTAACCCCAGGCATACTAACCCCAGGCATACTAACCCCAGGCATACTAACCCCAGGCATACTAACCCCAGCCATACTAACCCCAGGCATGCTAACCCCAGGCATACTAACCCCAGCCATACTAACCCCAGCCATACTAACCCCAGCCATACTAACCCCAGCCCTGATCCCCTCTGCTCTGCTCTGCTCTGATCTGAGTTTCTACACCCACATGGAGACTGGCACAGAGTGACACAGACACTGGCACAGAGCCCAAATTTGAGATTTTTGGTTCCAACTGCTGTGTCTTTGTGAGACGCAGAGTAGGTGAACGGATGATCTCTGCATGTGTGGTTCCCACCGTGAAGCACTGATTCTGCAGTGATACTCCATCCCTTCTGGTTTGCGCTTAGTGGGACTGTCATTTGTTTTTCAACAGGACAATGACCCAAAACACACCTCCAGGTTGTGTAAGGGCTATTTGGCCAAGGAGAGTGATGGAGTGCTGCATCAGATGACCTGGCCTCCACAATCACCCGACCTCAACCCAATTGAGATGGTTTGGGATGAGTTGGACCGCAGATGTGGGAACTCCTTCAAGACTGTTGGAAAAGCATTCCTCATGAAGCTGGTTGAGAGAATGCCATGAGTGTGCAAAGCTGTCATCAAGGCAAAGGGTGGCTACTTTGAAGAATCTTAAATATAACATATATTTTGATTTGTTTAACAATTTTTTGGTTACCTCATGATTTCATTTGTGTTATTTCATAGTTTGAAGTCTTCACTATTATTCTACAATTTAGAAAATAGTAAAAATAAAGAGGAACTCTGGAATGACACATACATACTGAATGGACAAAACACAAGGGACACCTTCATATTCAGTTGCACCCCATTTTACCCTCAGAACAACATTCATTGGGGCCTGGACTCTACAAGGTGTCGAAAGACTTTCACAAGGATGCTGGCCCATGTTGACTCCAATGCTGCCCACAGTTGTGTCAAGTTGTACTATGGGTGGTGGACCATTCTTGATGCACATAGGAAAGTGTTGAGCGTGAAAAACCCAGCAGCGTTGCAGTTCTTGACTCAAACCGGTGTGCCTGGCACCTACTACCATACCACGTTCAAAGGCACTTAAATATTGTCCATGTCTCAATTGTCTCAAGGCTTCAAAATCCTTCTTTAACCTGTCTCCTCCTCTTCATCTACACTGATTGAAGTGGATTGAACAGCTGACATCAATAAGGGATCATAGCTTTTACCTGGATTCAACTGGTCAGTTTATGTCACATGTTCCTAATGTTTGTGCACTCAGTGTACATAGTGTATATATATTTTGGGGGAATGTTTGTTTAGTAACTGAAACGTCACTGGTTTGAATCCCCAAGCCGACTATGTGAAAAAGCCTACCGATGTGCCCTTGAGCAAGGCTAAGGACAAGAGTGTCTCCTAAATGACTAACATGTCAAATAAAAAAGATCTGCTGTTGTGGTTTTCGCTCTGTACTCCAGCACTTTGGATCTGAAATGATACAACGACTAGGAGGTAAAAGTGCCTGTCAGCATAAAAGTAAAGGCATTATCATCCAAAATGGTGAACCGTTGAGAAACTCCAGATGTTGTCGTACATTAGTCCTCCCATTTCAAGGGACTAAAATCATTGGGACGAATTCACTTGTAATTTATGTGTATTAAAGTAATACAAAGTTTAGTATTTGGTCCCATAGTCACACAGCACGCAATGGCTACATCATGCCTGTGACTCGACAAATCTGTTGGATAATCCTGAATGAATCGTGAATAATGATGAGTGAGAAAGTTACAGACGCACAAATATCACACCCTAGAAATGCTAACCTCCCTTGTTATTGTAATTAGAGGTTAGAATGTCTTGGGAGTATGATATTATTGCGTCTGTAACTTTCTCACTCATCATTATTCACGATTCATTCAGGATTATCCGTAATCATGGTAGTTTACACATTAATATAGAAGTGTTTAGAAACATATTCACATTTCTATTTACAATAAAAGTGACATAATACATGATTCACCATTCATTTCTATTGGGCACAAAATCAACTGAAATAATCAAAACAGACAGCAACAAGTTTGTCGAGTTTCTAAACGGTATGGATGAAAATACTGTCAGATTGTCACTGTTGGGTGGAGGAGGAATAATGGTCATCTTTGTGGCAACAGTTTGGGGAAGGCCCTTTCCTGTTTCAGCATGACAATGCCCCTGTGCACAAAGCGAGGTCCATACAAAATTGGTTTGGCGAGATCGGTGCAAAAGAACTTGATTGGCATGCACAGAGCCCTGACGTCAACCACATCGAACACCGTTTGGATGAATTAGAACGCCGACTGCGAGCCAGGCCTTATCGG
>CM042393.1:2904503-2999503 GCA_023634145.1 Thymallus thymallus
TCTATCTATCTATCTATCTATCTATCTATCTATCTATCTATCTATCTATCTATCTATCTATCTATCTATCTATCTATCTATCTATCTATCTATCTATCTATCTATCTATCTATCTATCTATCTATCTATCTGTCATCACTGGGTATCTATGGGCTGCCAGGGAGAGAGCTTGTTACTGTGTAGGGGAGTCATCACTGGATATCTATGGTGTCACGACTTGCCCAGTTGGGTGAGGGTCATAAGCCCCCCCCCCCCTTTTCTCTCTCCCCCACCACAGGTTTATGACCGTCGTAAATACCTAAACTGTCTCAAACCACTATACCAAAATGAAAGTTTGGAAAGCCTTTGTTACCACAGAAAAATACTTTGCAGTACAGTAACATCAAAAGGTTGGATAAGTAAACAATATGTTGGTAATCCAAACAGTTGAAAGGATCCGTTGGTATTTAAACAACTATGATGTCAGATCAGTTGATGTTTTGGGATATTATTATGGATGATATAACTAAATAACTGAGGGGGGGACACATCAGATTTACATCGAAATGTTGTAAAACTTATGTGATTAAATATGAAACTATTTGTGAGAAGATGAAATGTGATTTTAGATTTCTAAATGAGAGAATTGTTTGCTCCCTCGAGTGCTTATGCTCAATCAGTAACCACGCCCACGGGAGCATAGACATTGTAGCAACTCGAGGGAACGCCCCTTTTGCCCAAGTGCTTATAAAGGACTCCTAACGAAATGTACATTAGACCAGATAACGTGGAGGTGCTGATGCCCACGTTGAAATGGTGAATTTCTACTAGACCAGGTAATCTATCCTGTGTATGTATGTAATTCTGTGTGATTATTTAGGTAGTTAGTAAATAAATAATTTGTGTATTGCTGATTCATCATGTAGACTAGGGTTCGTGCAGATAGATTTTACGACGTTCAGATGAGACTGATAGAAGGTAACAATTAATGACTGATTGATGACTGAAATGTAAGAGATCTTTATTATCTCTAAGTGTTAATTTGGAAAACGGAACTCCTTAAATAAACTTTTCCGTGGTGCCCCAGGTTATTAATGAGTTAATTATTGCATGATTTAATTGAATCACGTAATCAATTAAATGCTAGGTAATTGATGTGATAAAATAGCATCATCACATTACTGATAGTCAAGACACGACAATGGGTATGTATAACTGCGTAGCGGAGTCTGTGCTGCCAGGTACAAAGAAATAAAGAAAACCCTTGAATGAGAAGGTGTTCTAAAACTGTTGACTGGTAGTGTATATATTCCCCTATGTCTGGTGTACACTCCCCTATGTCTAGTGTACACTCCCCTATGTCTGGTGTACACTCCCCTATGTCTAGTGTACACTCCCCTATGTCTAGTGTACACTCCCCTATGTCTAGTGTACACTCCCCTATGTCTAGTGTACACTCCCCTATGTCTAGTGTACACTCACCTACAGTGGGGAGAACAAGTATTTGATACACTGCCGATTTTGCAGGTTTTCCTACTTACAAAGCATGTAGAAGTCTGTAATTTTTATCATAGGTACACTTCAACTGTGAGAGACGGAATCTAAAACAAAAATCCAGAAAATCACATTGTATGATTTTTAAATAATTAATTTGCATTTTATTGCATGACATAAGTATTTGATCACCTACCAACCACAGACCTGTTAGTTTTTCTTTAAGAAGCCCTCCTGTTCTCCACTCATTACCTGTATTAACTGCACCTGTTTGAACTCGTTACCTGTATAAAAGACACCTGTCCACACACTCAATCAAACAGACTCCAACCTCTCCACAATGGCCAAGACCAGAGAGCTGTGTAAGGACATCAGGGATAAAATTGTAGACCTGCACAAGGCTGGGATGGGCTACAGGACAATAGGCAAGCAGCTTGGTGAGAAGGCAACAACTGTTGGCGCAATTATTAGAAAATGGAAGAAGTTCAAGATGACGGTCAATCTCCCTCGGTCTGGGGCACCATGCAAGATCTCACCTCATGGGGCATCAATGATCATGAGGAAGGTGAGGGATCAGCCCAGAACTACACGGCAGGACCTGGTCAATGACCTGAAGAGAGCTGGGACCACAGTCTCAAAGAAAACCATTAGTAAAACACTACGCCGTCATGGATTAAAATCCTGCAGCGCACGCAAGGTCCCCCTGCTCAAGCCAGCGCATGTCCAGGCCCGTCTGAAGTTTGCCAATGACCATCTGGATGATCCAGAGGAGGAATGGGAGAAGGTCATGTGGTCTGATGAGACAAAAATAGAGCTTTTTGGTCTAAACTCCACTCGCCGTGTTTGGAGGAAGAAGAAGGATGAGTACAACCCCAAGAACACCATCCCAACCATGAAGCATGGAGGTGGAAACATCATTCTTTGGGGATGCTTTTCGGCAAAGGGGACAGGACGACTGCACCGTATTGAGGGGAGGATGGATGTGGCCATGTATCGCGAGATCTTGGCCAACAACCTCCTTCCCTCAGTAAGAGCATTGAAGATGGGTCGTGGCTGGGTCTTCCAGCATGACAACGACCCGAAACACACAGCCAGGGCAACTAAGGAGTGGTTCCGTAAGAAGCATCTCAAGGTCCTAGAGTGGCCTAGCCAGTCTCCAGACCTGAACCCAATAGAAAATCTTTGGAGGGAGCTGAAAGTCCGTATTGCCCAGTGACAGCCCCGAAACCTGAAGGATCTGGAGAAGGTCTGTATGGAGGAGTGGGCCAAAATCCCTGCTGCAGTGTGTGCAAACCTGGTCAAGAACTACAGGAAACGTATGATCTCTGTAATTGCAAACAAGGTTTCTGTACCAAATATTAAGTTCTGCTTTTCTGATGTATCAAATACTTATGTCATGCAATAAAATGTAAAGTAATTACTTAAAAATCATACAATGTGATTTTCTGGATTTTTGTTTTAGATTCCGTCACTCGCAGTTGAAGAGTACCTATGATTTGTAAGTGGGAAAACCTGCAAAATCGGCAGTGTATCAAATACTTGTTCTCCCCACTGTATGTCTAGCATACAGAATATATAAAAGCACCCCCTGGTTTCCCATGAAGTCTCTGTACAGCCGTGTGTACAGTAACATTTCGGTGACGTCAGTGTTTGTGGATGTGTACTGTAGCCCAATGAATGAAGGTTTAGTGCCTTTCTTACCTCACAAAACACAAGGGCTCATCTGACAAGAGTTATCAGTGGACACTGGGAGAGACACTGATACACTATGTCCCAAATGGCACCCTATTCCCTATATAGCGCACTACTTTGACCAGGGCTTATAGGGATATGTAGGGAATAGGGTGCCATTTGGGACGTACCCACTGAAACAGCCCTCAGGTATGATAGGGTGGTATTGTCTTACCCTACGGAAGCTGTGACGCCCTATTGCCATATTACCCACCAATTCAATCATCCTCCACTGCTCAATCATCCTCCACTGCTCAATCATCCTCCACTGCTCAATCATCCTCCACTGCTCAATCATCCTCCACTGCTCAATCATCCTCCACTGCTCAATCATCCTCCTACTCATCCCTTTAACAGGCTGCAGGGAAATGGATCAGTAAATCACAATACTGTATGACTTGAACTGGAAGTGACAAAAAGCTATGCTGTTTTGAAGTGCTACTGGTCTGACTTTGATTCTTAGCTATTTTCTATGTCCTCGTTAACTGGCTGTCTATCAAATCTAACACTGTTCACTTTAGTAGTTTGAAGTGACTCAAATCAAACATTTTTATATATCCGATTTAAATCTATTATTTTTCCTGCAGTCTGAACAGCTGAAAAGCACATAGAATCTGATATTTCAAGACACGTAGACACAAATCTGATTCTTGGCCATGTGACTTGTGTCTGATTGGTCAAATTGGATTTATTTGCACTGTTATTTGGCATATCTTGCTGCTTGCTAGCTACAGTTGACAGTTTGACAAGAACATGTGGTAGATAACTAGCTTGTTAATTGGTTACAAACAAATTAGTGAATGTGCTAGAAAGCCAAACAGCTACCTAGCTAGCTAGTTGGCCGCTGTGGCTAACCAAAAACGACTTGTTTTGAAAGTTGGATCATCTTATCCTTCGAGGCTTTAAACATGTTCTTACACTATAATTGTGAACATTCAAAGCAACTGGGCAACATCCATGTCAGGTATTGTTGTCACCTTAGCTTCCTACCTAACTCCTGAGTGACAGGAAACACGAGCACCACCACCAATCAGCCGACTCCACTGCGCACACACCTGTCATTACTATGACAACTAGCATAGCCTAGTCAGCAAATGACTGCTGTCTTAACACACACAAATCTGATTTGGTCACGTGTAACTTGCCGTTTGAACTGTCAGTATTCCAAAATGGATTTGAAAAACAAAACTGATTTAAGCATTAAGGCCTGCAGTGTGAACAAGGCTTAAGGTCTGAACACTGCACACATGAATGGTCTCAAATCACAATATGACAGTACGAGACAAAACAGTTTTCCTGTTTTTAGATGTTTTAAAGCTTGTTCTGACTTGGATTCTAATGAAAAAATATGTTTGGGAACAATAGACAGTAACAGAGGCCACTAAACAAGATAATAATATCTGAACTAACCAAGACGGTATAAAGTGAAAGAGTTTGGGTCTAATGCATGTCTCCACAGCTCGGAGCTAGCTGGAATTGTCGGGTCTTACGCATGTGTTTTGGGTCTTACGCATGTGTTTTGGGTCTTACGCATGTGTTTTGGGTCTTACGCATGCCTTTGCGGCTCAGAGGTAGCCAGACGTTTTGGGTCATATGTATGTCTCCACAGCTCAGAGCTAGACATAATTTTCGGGTCTTACGCATGTCTTCACGGCTCAGAGGTAGCCGGACGTTTTGGGTCTTACGTCTCCACGGCTCAGAAGTAGTCGGAGGTTTTGTGTCTTATGCATGTCTCCAAGGCTTGGAGGTAGCTGGAGGTTTTGGGTCTTACGCATGTCTCCACGGCTCGGAGGTAGACGGCACAGTCGTAGTGTCCATTGTACTCCGCCAGGTCTGCTGCTGTGAACCCATCTATGTCCTGCTCTGATGGGCTCACCTGGTTGGCTAACAGGATCCTGCAGCACTAGAAGGAGGGGTAACAGTTAGCAAACAGACTGAATCAAACCTCTGTTACTATGACTTAACATGACTTCAATATACTGTAGATACTTAGGAGTTCTGATTTACGATCTGTTTTAACTTTTAGACCACTGTGAATAAGATTACATGGACAAGGGAGACCAAATCCTAGATCAGCACTCGTACTCTGAGACTCTTGGCCCCTGATCTCTCACCTCCAGCTCTCCGTTCTCAGCTGCATCATGTAGAGGGGTTCCCCCCCAGTAGTCTCTGATGACCTTTGCCCCCAGGCGGAGCAGCCTCTCCAGGATGCGATGGTGCCCCCCACTGGCCGCGAAGTGAAGAGCAGTCGCCCCCTCCCTGTCTTGGCACTGCAGGCTAAGGTCTGTGAAGGTGGCCTGTGAGGGACAAATGTCAACAGACAGAATGTTAAGGTGGCCTGTGAGGGACAAATGTCAACAGACAGAATGTTAAGGTGGCCTGTGAGGGACAAATGTCAACAGACCAGCATGTTAAGGTGGCCTGTCAGGGACAAATGACAGGGGAGGAGAAGGTTGTCTCAACATAAGTAAGTAAGCCTTGTGAGGCAGCTTTGATGAACAAGAACACCCCCTGTCTGTCGCAGGACCTTATAACTCAACATAGTAAACTCATACCATCTGTGGTGTAGGACTAAAAATAACAAGATAACTCATGTAAAACATACTGTGTCCGTAAAATGTATATAGGTTCAGAACTTTTGTGAAACAGCACAGTTAAAAATATGGCAAATTATAAATCAAACTGGAAGGGCTTCAGAGAGAGATGGGAGGGGTTTAGGGTAGCTGAAGGACGGGGTTAAAAACAAACAGAAAGACATTTTTTTAAATACATTATAAAATGTATATAGTAGTATGAACTGGAATGCGATGCCATGAGAATGCCATGAGTGTGCAAAGCTGTCATCAAGGCAAAGGATGGCTATTTGAAGAATGTCAAATATAAAATATATTTTGATTTGTTTTTTTTTGTTTTTGCGTTGTTTTGGCTGTGTGCTTAGGGTCATTGTCCTGTTGGAAAGTGAACCTTCGCCCCATTGTGAGGTACTGAGCGCTCTGGAGCAGGCTTTCATCCAGGATCTCTCGGTACTTTGCTCCGTTCATCTTTGCCTCGATCCTGACTAGTCTCCCAATCCCTGCTGCTGAAAAACATCCCCACAGCATGATGCTGCCACCACCATGCTTCACCATAGGGATGGTGCCAGGTTTCCTCCAGATGTGACGCTTGGCTTTCAGGCCAAATAGTTAAATCTTGGTTTCATCAGACCAGAGAATCTTATTTCTCATGGTCTGAGAGTCTTTAGGTGTTGTGTGCCTTTTCCTGAAGAGTGGCTTCTCTCTGGCCACGGTACCATAAAGGCCTGATTGGTGGAGCGCTGCAGTGATGGTTGTCCTTCTGGAAGGTTCTCCCATCTCCACAGAGGAACTCTAGAGCTCTGTCAGAGTGACCATCGAGTTCTTGGTGACGTCCCAGACCAAGGCCCTTCTCCCCCGATTGCTCAGTTTGGCCGGCGGCCAGCTCTTGGAAGAGTCTTAGTGGTTCCAAAATTCTTCCATTTAAGAATGATTGAGGCCACTGTGTTCTTGGGGACCTTCAATGCTGCAGAAATGTTTTGGTACCCTTCCCCAGATCTGTGCCTCGACACAATCCTGTCTCGGAGCTCTACGGACAATTCCTTTGACCTCATGGCTTGGTTTTTTACATAGGACAAGTGATTCAGACATGAACCTGGGCTTACCTAGGACATGTTATTCAGACATGAACCTGGACTTACCTAGGACATGTTATTCAGACATGAACCTGGGCTTATCTAGGACATGTTATTCAGACATGAACCTGGGCTTACCTAGGACATGTTATTCAGACATGAACCTGGGCTTACCTAGGACAAGTGATTCAGACATGAACCTGGACTTACCTAGGACATGTTATTCAGACATGAACCTGGGCTTACCTAGGACATGTTATTCAGAAATGAACCTGGGCTTACCTAGGACATGTTATTCAGACATGAACCTGGGCTTACCTAGGACAAGTGATTCAGACATGAACCTGGGCTTACCTAGGACATGTTATTCAGACATGAACCTGGGCTTACCTAGGACATGTTATTCAGAAATGAACCTGGGCTTACCTAGGACATGTTATTCAGACATGAACCTGGGCTTACCTAGGACAAGTGATTCAGACATGAACCTGGGCTTACCTAGGACATGTTATTCAGACATGAACCTGGGCTTACCTAGGACAAGTGATTCAGACATGAACCTGGGCTTACCTAGGACATGTTATTCAGACATGAACCTGGGCTTACCTAGGACATGTTATTCAGACATGAACCTGGGCTTACCTAGGACATGTTATTCAGACATGAACCTGGGCTTACCTAGGACATGTTATTCAGACATGAACCTGGGCTTACCTAGGACATGTTATTCAGACATGAACCTGGGCTTACCTAGGACATGTTATTCAGACATGAACCTGGGCTTACCTAGGACATGTTATTCAGACATGAACCTGGGCTTACCTAGGACATGTTATTCAGACATGAACCTGGGCTTACCTAGGACATGTTATTCAGACATGAACCTGGGCTTACCTAGGACATGTTATTCAGAAATGAACCTGGGCTTACCTAGGACATGTTATTCAGACATGAACCTGGGCTTACCTAGGACAAGTGATTCAGACATGAACCTGGGCTTACCTAGGACATGTTATTCAGACATGAACCTGGGCTTACCTAGGACATGTTATTCAGACATGAACCTGGGCTTACCTAGGACATGTTATTCAGACATGAACCTGGACTTACCTAGGACATGTTATTCAGACATGAACCTGGGCTTATCTAGGACATGTTATTCAGACATGAACCTGGGCTTACCTAGGACATGTTATTCAGACATGAACCTGGGCTTACCTAGGACAAGTGATTCAGACATGAACCTGGACTTACCTAGGACATGTTATTCAGACATGAACCTGGGCTTACCTAGGACATGTTATTCAGAAATGAACCTGGGCTTACCTAGGACATGTTATTCAGACATGAACCTGGGCTTACCTAGGACAAGTGATTCAGACATGAACCTGGGCTTACCTAGGACATGTTATTCAGACATGAACCTGGGCTTACCTAGGACATGTTATTCAGAAATGAACCTGGGCTTACCTAGGACATGTTATTCAGACATGAACCTGGGCTTACCTAGGACAAGTGATTCAGACATGAACCTGGGCTTACCTAGGACATGTTATTCAGACATGAACCTGGGCTTTCCTAGGACAAGTGATTCAGACATGAACCTGGGCTTACCTAGGACATGTTATTCAGACATGAACCTGGGCTTACCTAGGACATGTTATTCAGACATGAACCTGGGCTTACCTAGGACATGTTATTCAGACATGAACCTGGGCTTACCTAGGACATGTTATTCAGACATGAACCTGGGCTTACCTAGGACATGTTATTCAGACATGAACCTGGGCTTACCTAGGACATGTTATTCAGACATGAACCTGGGCTTACCTAGGACATGTTATTCAGACATGAACCTGGGCTTACCTAGGACATGTTATTCAGACATGAACCTGGGCTTACCTAGGACATGTTATTCAGACATGAACCTGGGCTTACCTAGGACATGTTATTCAGAAATGAACCTGGGCTTACCTAGGACATGTTATTCAGACATGAACCTGGGCTTACCTAGGACAAGTGATTCAGACATGAACCTGGGCTTACCTAGGACATGTTATTCAGACATGAACCTGGGCTTACCTAGGACATGTTATTCAGAAATGAACCTGGGCTTACCTAGGACATGTTATTCAGACATGAACTGGGCTTACCTAGGACAAGTGATTCAGACATGAACCTGGGCTTACCTAGGACATGTTATTCAGACATGAACCTGGGCTTACCTAGGACAGGTGATTCAGACATGAACCTGGGCTTATCTAGGACATGTTATTCAGACATGAACCTGGGCTTACCTAGGACATGTTATTCAGACATGAACCTGGGCTTACCTAGGACATGTTATTCAGACATGAACCTGGGCTTACCTAGGACATGTTATTCAGACATGAACCTGGGCTTACCTAGGACATGTTATTCAGACATGAACCTGGGCTTACCTAGGACATGTTATTCAGACATGAACCTGGGCTTACCTAGGACATGTTATTCAGACATGAACCTGTGCTTACCTAGGACATGTTATTCAGACATGAACCTGGGCTTACCTAGGACATGTTATTCAGACATGAACCTGGGCTTACCTAGGACATGTTATTCAGACATGAACCTGGGCTTATCTAGGACATGTTATTCAGACATGAACCTGGGCTTACCTAGGACATGTTATTCAGAAATGAACCTGGGCTTACCTAGGACATGTTATTCAGACATGAACTGGGCTTACCTAGGACAAGTGATTCAGACATGAACCTGGGCTTACCTAGGACATGTTATTCAGACATGAACCTGGGCTTACCTAGGACAGGTGATTCAGACATGAACCTGGGCTTACCTAGGACATGTTATTCAGACATGAACCTGGGCTTACCTAGGACATGTTATTCAGACATGAACCTGGGCTTACCTAGGACATGTTATTCAGACATGAACCTGGGCTTACCTAGGACATGTTATTCAGACATGAACCTGGGCTTACCTAGGACATGTTATTCAGACATGAACCTGGGCTTACCTAGGACATGTTATTCAGACATGAACCTGGGCTTACCTAGGACATGTTATTCAGACATGAACCTGTGCTTACCTAGGACATGTTATTCAGACATGAACCTGGGCTTACCTAGGACATGTTATTCAGACATGAACCTGGGCTTACCTAGGACATGTTATTCAGACATGAACCTGGGCTTATCTAGGACATGTTATTCAGACATGAACCTGGGCTTACCTAGGACATGTTATTCAGACATGAACCTGGGCTTACCTAGGACATGTTATTCAGACATGAACCTGGGCTTACCTAGGACATGTTATTCAGACATGAACCTGGGCTTACCTAGGACATGTTATTCAGACATGAACCTGGGCTTACCTAGGACATGTTATTCAGACATGAACCTGGGCTTACCTAGGACATGTTATTCAGACATGAACCTGGGCTTACCTAGGACATGTTATTCAGACATGAACCTGGGCTTACCTAGGACATGTTATTCAGACATGACAAATCTCTACATGTTATTCTACAGAACACCTGTTTCCACTAATCTACGGCTTCATGATTAGTTGACTAGTTGAATCAGGTGTGCTTGTAACTGGCTGGGGGTACTCAAGGAGAGGTTTGAAAAACACTGTTCTACAGCAGTCCACTTACCAGCCAGACCACCAGGGCATGGTGCCCCATGTATGCAGCAGCGTGCAGGCCGGTCATGCCATCATGTGCCCTGAGGTGTACGTCTGACCTGCAGTCCTTCACCAGGTACTCCACTACATGCAGGTGGCCCTCCTGACACGCCAGGTACAGAGGGGTGGCACCAATACCAGTCTGCCGGTTCACACACCTGGTGGAAGAAAAACACAGGGAGGCATCGTAATATACATTATACTACTACAGTTATACAGTAATGTTAGTGGCAGATTATACATTATACTACTACAGTTATACAGTAATGTTAGTGGCAGATTATACATTATACTACTACAGTTATACAGTAATGTTAGTGGCAGAATATACATTATATTACTACAGTTATACAGTAATGTTAGTGGCAGATTATACATTATACTACTACAGTTATACAGTAATGTTAGTGGCAGATTATACATTATACTACTACAGTTATACAGTAATGTTAGTGGCAGAATATACATTATACTACTACAGTTATACAGTAATGTTAGTGGCAGAATATACATTATATTACTACAGTTATACAGTAATGTTAGTGGCAGATTATACATTATACTACTACAGTTATACAGTAATTTTAGTGGCTGATAATACAGTACACTACTACAGTTATGCGGCAATATTAATGCCAAATAATACAGTATACTACTACAGCTATAAAGTAATGTTAGTGCCAGAATATACATTATACTTGTAAGGGCCTGACTGAGGCCAGGTCTCTGACTCCCTCTAGGGGGAGTGGGATGGCAACAGTCAGGTCCTGACAATCACAGGGTGGGTGTTGGGTTTGAGTTGATCCCCAATTAGAGGCAGCTGTCTTGAGTTGTCTCTTATTGGGGATTCTATTTATGTTCCACTGTGTTTCACCTGGGTGTGGGTTCTTGTGTGTGTTTATTCATTGTGTTATATTCACGCCAGTTCACGGTCGCGACCTCGCCTTTGTTTTTGTGTTGTGTTTTAAACCATAAATAAAAGGAATGTCGCTCCACCACAGCTCTGCACCTCGTCCTGTCTATACGCTCCATGATAATACTACTACAGTTATACAGTAATGTTTGTGCCAGAATATACAGTACCAGTCAAATGTTTGGACACACCTACTGATTCAAGGGTTTTTCTTTATTGTCACTATTTTTTTGTGAAGACATCAAATCTATGAAATAACACATATGGAATCATGTAGTAACCAAAAAAATGTTAAACAAATCAAAATATATTTGATATATTTGAGATTCTTCTAAGTAGCCACCCTTTGCCTTGATGACAGCTTTGCACACTCTTGGCATTCTCTCAACCAGCTTCATGAGGTAGTCACCTGGAATGCATTTCATTTAACAGGTGTGCCTTGTTAAAAGTTTATTTGTGAAATGTATTCCCTTCTTAATGTGTTTGAGCCAATCAGTTGTGTTGTGACAAGGTAGGGTTGGTATAAGATAGACCTATTTGGTAAAAGACCAAGTCCATATTATGGTAAGAACAGCTGAAATAAGCAAATAGAAACGACAGTCCATCCTTACTTTAAGACATGAAGGTTAGGTTAAGTTAAGGCCAGGCTAGGTTAACCTAACCTAACATGGCCTTAACCTAACCTAACCTGGCCTTAACCTAACCTAACCTGGCCTAAAGCCCTGAATGAAACAAAGTAGAGTGGCATGGTTGCCATGGTGCCACCACCCATCGTGTGTGAATCTCTGTGGGGTTTCGAGGTGGCTGACCTGGATGGGTCGTGTATGTGTGTGTGTGTGTGTGTGTGATCGCCATGCCCTGGCGATCACATGTCAGCGGGCCAGAGTGAGAGGAGTCATAGGATACCCTGTGATTACCTCTTTGGGTCAGGAGAGGCAGGTTAGGGTTAGGGTTAACTCTCTGGGTCAGGTTAAGGTTAGGGTTCATCATCTTACAACCACTACTTGCTGTTCAATCAACAAATGCACGCTGGAAATGTAAATGAAGCTCCATGGGTCAACAATCCCTTGTGTGCTCCATAAGGATAAACTCAGCTCTGAACAGATAATAGGAATGATGACTATATACTCCATTATGACCACTGTAGGACAATGAGGACTAAATTCTCCATTATGACCACTGTAGGACAATGAGGACTATATACTCCACTATGACCACTGTAGGACAATGAGGACTAAATTCTCCATTATGACCACTGTAGGACAATGAGGACTATATACTCCACTATGACCACTGTAGGACAATGAGGACTATATACTCCATTATGACCACTGTAGGACAATGAGGACTAAATTCTCCATTATGACCACTTCAGGACAATGAGGACTATATTCACCATTATGACCACTGTAGGACAATGAGGACTATATACTCCATTATGACCACTGTAGGACAATGAGGACTATATACTCCATTATGACCACTGTAAGACAATGATGCATATGCTAATGTGAAAGATGCATACAACTCCACTGCACTCCCTCCACTCGGTAGATCAGATCACAACCTTGTCCACCTCAACCCACTCTACAGGCCTATGGTCCAACAGCAGCCTGCGACCACTAGGACCATTAGGAATGAGGCCCTACAGGACTGCTTTGAAACAACAGACTGGGATGTGCTCTGTGATGCTCATGGGGAGGACATTGATGGACTTACTGACTGCATAACGGACTATATACATTTTTGTGTAGACAACACTGTCCTCCCCTCCAGCTCTCCAGGCCACACACCCTCACGGCTGTCCCACCCCCACTTTGCTCACAACACCTCTGTTGAGACAATCAGCGACCCCCTCCTCACCTCCGCCCTCGCTGGACTGATCTGCAACACCTCCCTTCCCCCCACTCTGGACTGATCCTCAACACCCCCCTTCCTCCCACCTGGGCTGGCTTTCACCACCAACCAAGTGAAGAGAGAGCTGGAGAGACTACATCAGTGGAAAGCGGCAGGCCCTGATGGCATCAGCCCAAGGGTGCTTAGGGTCTGTGCTGACCAACTGTGTGGAATACTACAGCGACCCTTCAACCTTAGCCTGAGCCTGGAAAGGGTCCCTGTGCTGTGGAAAACATCCTGCCTGGTTCCAGTACCCAAGAAGGCGCACCCCACTGTCCTGAATGACTTCAGACCTGTAGCGCTAACATCCCACATAATGAAGCCCCTGGAAAAGTTAGTCCTCGCTCACCTCAGACCCCTGGTGTGTACATCACTGGACCCCCTGCAGTTCACATATCAGCGCAACATCGGGGTGGATGATGCAATCATCTACCTTCTGCAGAGGGCCTACTCTCACCTGGACAACGCAGGTTGCTCTGTGAGGGTTATGTTTTTTGACTTATCCAGTGCCTTCAACACTATTCAGCCCCTGCTACTGGGTGAGAAGATGAAGAAGATGAAAGTGGTAGCACCCTTAGTCTCCTGGGTTACGAACTACCTGACCGGTAGGCCACAATTTGTGCGGCTACAGAGCTGTGTGTCAGAACAGGCAGTGAGCAACACAGGGGCCCCCGAGGGAACGGTCCTGTCCCCCTTCCTGTTCACCCTCCACACCTCGGGCTTCAGATATAACTCTGTAAAACATGCCACCTACAGAGGTTCTCGGATGACTCCGCAATTGTAGGGTGCATCAGGGATGGGCAGGAGGAGGAGTACAGGAGCACAATCAATGACTTTGTGGTGTGGTGTGAACTACCTTCAGCTTAACATCAGCAAAACAAAGGAGATGGTGGTAGACTTCAGGAGAACCAAGGCCCAACTGACTGCTGCCCCTATACAGGGGATGGATGTGGAAATGGTTGGGTCATACGACTCTACTTTCTGAGGAGGCTCAGGTCCTTCAACGTGTGCGGTAAACTACTGCATACTTTCTACCAGTCTGTGCTGCCATCTTTTTTGCAGTAGTGTGCTGGGGCGCCAACATAAAGGCTCTCTAGAGGAGGTGGCGGAGAGACGGATCCTGGCCAAACTGCTGGCCATCATGGACAACGTCACCCACCCTCTGCATGCCATGGTTATGACGCAGAGGAGCACCTTCAGTCACAGACTGATCCCACCACGGTGTGCCAGAGAGCGCTACAGGAGGTCCTTCCTGCCGGCAGCTATTAGACTATTTAATGCCTCACCGGGGTGCCGTGCCATCGGCAACATAGACCTGGAACTGTTGGGGTGTTAGGACCTAGTTTAACAATTATGCATCCATCCGTGAGTAACTCTGGTCCGTAATCACTCATTCACTCAGGACTTATTTATTCTCTAATTAGGGATCCCATTCCTAAGGGAGATAGAGGAGGAGAAGGACTTTGAGCGCCAACGGGTACTAGTGCTGAGGCTATGGGACAGACGGGCACCTCCAGCGAAGGTCAACAACCCTGAGCCTCCAGCGAAGGTCAGCAGCTCGAGACCTCCAGCAAAGGTCCGCAGCCCGGAACCTCCAGCGAAGGTCCGCAGCCCGGAACCTCCAGCGAAGGTCAGCAGCCCGAAACCTCCAGCGAAGGTCAGCAACCCTGAACCTCCAGCGAAGGTCCGCAGCCCGGAACCTCCAGCAAAGGTCCGCAGCCCGGAACCCACAGCGAAGGTCCGCAGCCCGGAACCTCCAGCGAAGGTCAGCAACTCTGAACCTCCAGCGAAGGTCAGCAACCCTGAACCTCCAGCGAAGGTCAGCAACCCTGAACCTCCAGCGAAGGTCAGCAGCCCGGAACCTCCAGCGAAGGTCAGCAGCCCGGAATCTCCAGCGAAGGTCCACAGCCCGGAACCTCCAGCGAAGGTCCGCAGCCGGGAACCTCCAGCGAAGGTCAGCAGCCCGGAATCATCAGTGAAGGTCAGCAACCCTGAAACTTCAGTGAAGGTCAGCAGCCCGGAACCTCCAGCGAAGGTCAGCAACCCTGAACCTTCAGCGAAGGTCCGCAGCCCGGAACCTCCAGTGAAGGTCCGCAGCCCTGAGCCTTCATCCACGGCCCAATGCCTGGAACCTCCAGCTACGGTCCACAGCCCGGAACCTCCAGCGAGGGTCCGCATCCCGGAGTATGAAAAATGTAAGTAAGTCGCTCTGGATAAGACCATCTGCTAAATGACGTAACATGTAAATTCCTATCTATACATGTTGTTCATCTTTAGTCCTACCCAGGTGCTTGGTGGACCAGTAGTTTCAGACAGGTGAGGTCTCCCTTGGCAGCAGCGTAATGGGCGGGGACTGCCCCACAGTCAGTTGTCTCCTCGGCCACGCCCCCAACCAACAGCAGCCAATGGACGACCTCCACCCGTCCGAACCGGGCTGCAAGATGGAGCGCTGTCGCCCCGGCTGCATCCTGGTCCTACAAACACCCAGAGATCAGCATGAGATGATTAGGCGACATATCATGACAGTCTTATAATGCATAATAACAGCATTATAATGCAATATACCTGCAGTTTTAAGTACAGTGTTGCCAAGTTATTTTAAGGATTTATTTAACTTGTACATTTTCACATACAACCATAGATATGCCTAGAAAACAAAACAGACCCAGAGATTTTGTTCATAATGGTACCACTGTGTCAACATGTTATGAAAATCCATCCCAGAAGGCCATCGTATTATGACATGATCACAAGTCATAATGTTAGAGGTTGACTGTCCGAACACCCCTATTGGCATATGAACATCTATTAAACCTAAAGCTTACAGATCATTTAATCCCACCCTCGCAATTGAGTACAGGATAATCAGATCAGTACATCTTCAATCATGTAAGGGAATGTTAATGAATGATTTAAACATATTCTTGCCCTTTTCACCTCCCGTTATGAAGCACAATAAGCTGGAGCAATACAGGTTCCCTCTATGGGAGAGACCACCAATTTAGAATAATATTATCACTGGTCTGAACAATAACAAGGAACTCTGAACGTGTTCTTTTACTTGGAGCAGCTGTATTTAAATGAGATCAAGAGGTCAGTGAGGTTGAGACGGGACGGTTTGAGTTAGTGTGAGAAAGAATTAGAACCTATGAGGATGAGTTATACACTACTGTCAACCAACACATTTTTAGGAGGTGGGGAGGGGGGGGAGAATTCCTACAGTGAAAATAATGCACTGAGCAAATGTCAAATTGTCTTTTTACCAAATTACAAATGACTGTAATTGACAAACAAACAAACAAACCAAAACTAAGGCTCTGTGTTTTGTTGATTTCAAAAAAGCTTTTGACTCAATATGTCATGAGGGTCTGCTATACAAATTGATGGAAAGTGGTGTTGGGGGAAAAACATACGACATTATAAAATCCATGTACACAAACAACAAGTGTGCAGTTAAAATTGGGCCGTGGGGTGAGACAGGGATGCAGCTTAAGCCCCACCCTCTTCAACATATATATCAATGAATTGGCGAGGGGACTAGAACAGACTGCAGCACCCGGCCTCACCCTACTAGAATCTGAAGTCAAATGTCTACTGTTTGCTGATAATCTGGTGCTTCTGTCCCCAACCAAGGAGGACCTATATCTTCTGCACAGATTCTGTCAGACCTGGGCCCTGACAGTAAATCTCAGTAAGACAAGAATAATGCTGTTCCAAAAAAGATCCAGTTACCAGGACCATAAATACAAATTCCATCTAGACACCGTTGCCCTAGAGCACACAAAAAAACTGTATATACCTTGGCCTAAACATCAGAGCCACAGGTAACTTCAACAAAGCTGTGAATGATCTGAGAGGCAAGGCAAGAACAGCCTTCTATGCCATCAAAAGGAACATAACATTCAACATACCAATTAGGATCTGGCTAAAAATACTAGAATCAGTTATAGAACCCATTGCCCTTTATGGTTGTGAGGTCTGGGGTTCCGCTCACCAACCAAGAATTCACAAAATGGGACTAACACCAAATTGAGAGTCTGCATGCAGAATTCTGCAAAAATATCCTCAGTGTACAACAAAAAAACACCAAATAATGCATGCAGAGCAGAATTAGGCTGATACCCGCTAATTAAAATCCAGAAAAGAGCTGTTAAATTCCAAAACCTTCCATAACAAAGCCATCACCTACAGAGAAATGAACCTGGAGAAGAGTCCCCTAAGCAAGCAGCCCCAGGACAGCAACACAATTAGACCCAACCAAATCATGAGAAAACAAAAAGAGAATTACTTGACACATTGGAAAGAATTAACAAGAAAACAGAGCAAACTAGAATGCTATTTGGCCCTAAACAGAGAGTACACTGACTGACCCAAACTTAAGGAAAGCTTTGACTATGTACAGACTCAGTGAGCATAGTCTTGCTTATGAGAAAGGCCGCTTGTAATGATCTATGTTCAGAGAGATCTCTGGAAACCTTTATGGTGTTCAGGTTTAGTGTCCAGAGACCTCTCTGGATAACTCTATGTTGAGTTTGTGGTTGCTCCCCAATTAGAGGCAGCTGCGCGGCATTGCCTCTAATTGGGGAGCCTATTTATGTTGAGTGTTTTTCCACCTGTGTGGGTCTTTGTTTGTGTGACGTGTGTTTGCATGCTCTTCTTTTGTGAAGTGAGAATAAAAGGAATGTCTTCACTCTACTGCTCAGTGCCTCGGGTCCTCTCTCAGCAGCGTGACACCGCTGTAGGCAGACCTGCCTCTCAAGAGAAGACAGGCTATGTGCACACTGCCCACAAAATGAGGTGGAAACTGAGCTGCACTTCCTAACCTCCTGCCAAATGTATGACCATATTAGAGACACATATTTCTCTCAGATTACACAGACCCACAAAGAATTCAAAAACAAACCCAATGTTGATAAACTCCCATATCTACTGGATGAAATACCACAGTGTTCCATCACATCAGCAAGATGTGTGACCTGTTGTCACAAGAAAAGGCCAACCAGTGAAGAACAAACACCATGTAAATACAACCCATATTTATGTTTATTTATTTTCCCTTTTGTACTTTAACTATTTGCACATTGTTATAACACTGTATATAAACATAATATGACATTTCAAATGTCTTTATTCTTATGGAACTTCTGTGAGTGTAATGTTTACTGTTCAATTTTATTGTTTATTTCACTTTTGTTTATTATCTACTTAACTTGCTTTGGCAATGTTAACACGTTTCCCATGCCAATAAAGCCCTTAAATTGAAATTGAATTGAGAGAGAGAGGGAGAGGAGAGGAGAGGAGAGGAGAGGGAGAGGAGAGGAGAGGAGAGGAGAGGAGAGGAGAGGAGAGGAGAGGAGAGGAGAGGAGAGGAGAGGAGAGGAGAGGAGAGGAGAGGAGAGGAGAGGAGAGAACCCATCATTTTAGTAATTATGGAATACTACTGGACAACAAATAAATGGGCACCAGTAATGACAAAAGACACCAGCTAGTGACCCCTCATCGGCAAAGGAACTCCACCTTTCACAACACAAGCGTCTATTTTAAGAACACAGTTATTAAGACAACCAACAGTCAGAAGCCATGTGACTTTGAGTTAGTGTTTACATGCAGTACAATCTAATGGTTAAGTATCACATTCACAAGGCACATGTGCAGTGAACGAGACAAGACACCTGGGAAGTCCAGGTACCATGTACTCATCTAGACTGCTCTTTACGCTGCTCCGTGTAAACCAAGTACTCTTGCCCTGATACATGGCTGCTGGCTGGACGCCATAGGAGTCAACAGCCATGTATGTCAACAACAACACCCACTTATTTCCATCTCTCTTCAGTACCCTCAGTGTCTCACCTCTATGTTGTAACTCTCTGGTCTACCCTCAGTGTCTCACCTCTATGTTGTAACTCTCTGGTCTACCCTCAGTGTCTCACCTCTATGTTGTAACTCTCTGGTCTACCCTCAGTGTCTCACCTCTATGTTGTAACTCTCTGGTCTACCCTGTGTCTCACCTCTATGTTGTAACTCTCTGGTCTACCCTCAGTGTCTCACCTCTATGTTGTAACTCTCTGGTCTACCCTCAGTGTCTCACCTCTATGTTGTAACTCTCTGGTCTACCCTGTGTCTCACCTCTATGTTGCAGCCTCCTTGGTCCACCAGCCACTGCAGTTCCCGGGTGTGGCCTGTAGCAGCAGCGTCGTGGGCGGGTGTGGCTCTGTTCAGGGCCCGGGCGTCGGCCGCCAGCCCAACCTCCTCCACCAGGTAGCGCAGACATTCCAGGCGACCGCAGCGTGCTGCGTGGTGCACCGGGCCGGCCCCCTGGGCGTCTGTGATTGAGGCTGAGACCGTGAGGCACCTAGAGGAGGACAACTTCCTCAGGGCTGAGAGATCGCCTGCCCGGGCTGCCTGGATTACCCGGTGTAGCACCATAATACATCCACACCTGGTTGATGGCTGGCCCAGGGTAGTCCAGGGTAGTCTCTGTCGTTGGGCGTCTTTCTGGCTCTGCTGGGTGGCACACAGGAGCTGGAGCTCTCTCCCGATCCTGGAAACCTAGCCTGCTCTCACTCACTCTCACACACACACACACACACACACACACACACACACACACACACACACACACACACACACACACACACACACACACACACACACACACACACACACACACACACACACACACACACACACACACACACACACACACACACACACACACAGTCTCCTTCCAGCCAGGAGCCAGCCCAGGGGAAAGTGACACCATGGGGGCAGCCAGCTGGCCAGCAGGCAGGGCTGACGGAGGAGGAAGGGGGGAGGGAAGGGTCACAGCAGCTCAGTGAGGGAGGGAGGGACAGAGGGTCACAGCGACCCAATGCGGGAGGGAGGGACAGAGGGTCACAGTGGCCCAGTGAGCTAAAAAGGTCATGAAAGACAGGTTGAAGGAACAAAGGCTCGCCGCTCACAGCCAAGCACTTCCTTTTGTGCTGGGCTGAACACATGCTGCCACACGCTCCCCTGCTTCACTGAAGACAGGGGTCCGAGTCCCAAATGGCACCCTTATTCCATATGTAGTACATTACTTTTGACCAGTGCCCTATGGGGTTAGGCTTACCCTAGTCCAAGATGTACTCATAAAGAGCCTGCTGTTACTCCTTGTGGTCCAACGACCTTCTATGTTACAGTTTTTTTATAAGTAGAATGACTCTGGCAGCCAAAACTCCATCGAAACGTGAATCGATTCTCAATTGCGATACTCTTTACTTTAATATTACATCCAAATAATTTCACTAATGCAAAATATACACTTACTGTACAGTTTTAACCAGCTTCATCACAGTTGCAGCCGACAGTATTTCTCAGTGACATGTTTCTGGCGGCCTTCTTCCGTTGCACACAGGAGTTTGGAGCATGCTAAATAGCTAATTACCACAGGTGGTCACCTCTGTCTTCCGTCTGTCTTCTGTCAACATGCGCTGTAACGTGGAGATATGGCCATGTGGAAACACTAACCTTAACCCTATAAAGGTGTGTATCAGAAAACGCCTTCGTCCAGTGACTCTTATGTGTAATGTAATGGAACTAACACAGGTTTAGACCTTACCGTGAAATGCTTACTTTCAAGCTTAACCAACAATGCAGTTAAGAAAAATAAAAGTTAAGAAAAATATTTACTAAATAAACTCAATAACGAGGCTATATACATGGTACCAGGTCAATGTGTGGGGGTACAGGTTAGTCAAGGTAAATAAGGTAATATGTACATGTAGGTAGGGGTAAAGTGACTATGCATTGATAATAAACAGAGAGTAGCAGCAGAGTAAAAAATAAAGGGAGGCCCAAAAAGGTAACACTTTTTTTTTTTCACTGAAACATGCAAAAAATCTCTGCTTTATTTTTTTTTGTTGCCTAGACTTTACTACAAATGACACTGACGTCCACAGAATAAATAATACAATAATATGGCAGTTAGCCATGACAGCCTTTACAATAGAAAGTTTGTGACCACACACATCTAAATATTGCACTTTGAAAAAAAACATCTTAAAGTAGAAATAGAATGAAACAAACACGCATTGTTGGGCTACACTGCATGTTTAGCCCAACATTTACAATAGCAAATGTCAATTTACCCCCCAAAAAAGGACAGCGTTTTCATCTTTTGAGCTTGTAGTCATGAAATCTATGCAGACTACTCAATCACTTTTTATAGCTACTGTTTACAGGCCTCCTGGGCCGTATATACAGAGTTCCTTACTGAGTTCTCTGAATTCCTATCAGACTTACATGGAAAAGTCCACAGATCCACTACAAAAGGATCTAAATTTAACCTTGCGTAATACCCAAGATGTAGTCGCACCCCTAAAAACAAAAAACATTTGCCAAAAGAAACTAGCTCCCTGGTACACAGAAAATACCCGAGCTTTAAAGCAAACTTGCAGAAAACTGGAAGGGAAATGGCGCTCCACCAAACTGGAAGTCTTCCTACTAGCTTGGAAAGAAAGTACAGTGCAATATGGAAGAGTCCTCACTGCTGCTTGATCATCCTATATTTCCAACCTAATTGAGGAGAATAAGAATACCGGTTGTGTACCTCTCCACCGGATGTGTACCAAACTCTCTAAAAGTGGCAGTAATAAAGCCTCTCTTGAAAAAGCCAAGCCTTGACCCAGGATATGTAAAAAACTATTGGTCTATATCGAATCTCCCATTTCTCTCAAAATTCTTGGAAAAAGGCAACTCACTGCCTTCCTGAAGACAAATAATGTATACGAAACACTTCAGTCTGGTTTTAGACCCTATCATAGCACTGAGACTGCACTTGTAAAAGTGGTAAACAAACTTTTAATGGCGCCAGACCAAGGCTCTGCATCTGTCCTTGTGCTCTTAGACGTTAGTGCTGCTTTTGACACCATCGACCATCATATTCTTTTGGAGAGATTGGAAACCTTAATTGGTCTACACGGACAAGTTCTTGCCTGGTTTAGATCTTATCTGTCGGAGAGATATCAGTTCGTCTCCGTGGATGGTTTGTTCTCTGACAAATCAATTGTACGTTTCGGTGTTCCTCAAGGTTCCGTTTTAGGACCACTATTGTTTTCACTATATATTTTACCTCTTGGTGATGTCATTCGGAAACATAATAATGAAACATGGTGATGCACCAAAATTGGCTGCCCTGGAAGCCTGTGTTTCAGACATAAGGAAGTTGATGGTGGCAAATGTTTTACTTTTAAATTCTGACAAAACAGAGATGCTAGTTCTAGGTCCCAAGAAACAAAGAGATCTGCTATTGAATCTGACAATTAATCTTGAAGGTTGTACAGTCATCCCCCAAAAAACTGTGAAGGACCTCGGCATTACTCTGGACCCTGATCTCTCTTTTAATGAACATATCAAGAATATTTAAAGGATAGCATTTTTCCATCTTCTTGACATTGCAAAAATCAGATTTTCTTTGTCAAAAAATCCATGCTTTTGTCACTTCTAGATTAGATTACTGCAATGCTCTACTCTCCGGCTACCCGGATAAAGCACTAAATAAACTTCAATTAGTGCTAAACACGGCTGCTAGAATCCTGACTAGAACCAAAAGATGTGATCATATTACTCCCGTGCTAGCCTCTCTACACTGGCTTCCTGTTAAAGCTAGGGCTGATTTAAAAGTTTTACTGCTAACCTACAAAGCATTACATGGGCTTGCTCCTACCAATCTCTCAGATTTGGTCCTGCCGTACATACCTACACGTACGCTCCGGTCACAAGACGCAGGCCTCCTTATTGTGCCTAGAATTTCTAAGCAAACAGGTGGAGGCAGGGCATTCTCCTATTGAGCTCCATTTTTATGGAATGGTCTGCCTATCCATGTGAGAGACGCAGACTCTGTCTCAACCTTTAAGTCTTTACTGAAGACTCACCTCTTCAGTAGGTCCTATGATTGAGTGTAGTCTGGCCCAGGGGTGCAAGGGTGAACGGCAAGGCTCTGGAGCGACGAACCACCCTTGCTGTCTCTGCCTGGCCGGTTCCCGTCTCTCCATTGGGATTCTCTGCCTCTGACCCTATTACGGGGGCTGAGTCACTGGCTTACTGGTGCTTTCCATGCCATCCCTAGGAGGGGTGCGTCACTTCCTGTCCGGTTTGTCCCCTCGGGCTTGTGTAGTGGAGGGGATCTTTCGTGGACTATACTCAGCCTTGTCTCAGGGTAGTAAGTTGGTGGTTGTTGATATCCCTCTATTGCAACCTCCACAACTACTTTTATTATTATTTGACCCTGCTGGTCATCTATGAACTTTTGAACATCTTGGAGAAAGAACTGGCCTTAATGGCCATGAATTGTTATAATCTCCATCCGGCACAGCCAGAAGAGGACTGGCCACCCCTCAGAGCCTGGTTCCTCTCTAGGTTTCTTCCTAGGTTATGCCTTTCTAGGGAGTTTTTCCTAGCCACCGTGCTTCTACATCTGCATTACTTGCTGTTTGGGGTTTTAGGCTGGGTTTCTGTATAGCACTTTGTGACATCGGCAAATTTGATTTGATCCAGTTTAGATTGCCAGGGACCAGTGAGCAACTAATGTTATAGCTTGAGGAACGGCAAGGAGTCGTAGTATACCAGTTAATACTCTACAGCTAATTGGTTCCTCAAGCTAACGTTACCTCATCTGATGTTGTAACGTTAGCTAGCTAGCTGTCTGACTTTGTTAGCCAGCTAATTTTCACACCATAAACTCAATTATTTGATCATCTAAGTTAACTAATGTTGCGCAACATTTATCTTTCTAGCTAATGGGGAGTCAATCCAGCTAGCAAGATCCTTAACAATGCTAACCATTCTGGTTCCGGGGGTCACTGAGGTACCGGAACACATTGAGAAAAAAAGTGTGAAACAAAGTAGCAGCCAAGTAGCCAACTATCTATGGTGGTGAAACGGAAAGCACTCTCCATGGTGCTAATTAATTCAAAGCATTTTAGACGTCACTGCAGTATGGACACATACTTGAGTATAGCTGCGATGGAAACTGAAGTAACGTGAGAATTCCCCATCGACGAGATGAAGGGGATAAATCAGATTACTAGCATTATTTTTGGTGGGGAGTGAACGGACTACTGTGTAATCTATCAGATTACAGCAATCATGGGATTAGACTGCTGATTGGTCATTCAAATAGCATTCCTCCATCATAAAATGGAAGTAGAAATTGATATACCAATGCTTTATTTGAGCAAGCATTTACAAGTATCTCTTTAAACAGCTGATATTCACACGAAGTGTCTGTTAGCTCCCCTGATTAAGTATTAACCAGCGAGGCTGATGACTGACAGCAAGCACCATAAAGCCATCCATCTATTCACATCATTCAAGTCAGTTTGAATATGTTTTTCTAGTCTTAACCATTGGAAACATTTTCTCCTGAATTAAAATTAATAAATACAAAGGCATAAATTAGTAATAAATTAACACACATGTCGAACACCTTTCACAAAGGACACCATTTATTTAAATGTACAAAATACTTTCTCAACATAGAATTGACAAGATATTGCTTTACATTATTAACTGTTTGCCACACAGAACAGTAGATCACAGTACTATCAGGTGTATATTCTGTAGATCATTTAACCAGTCAGTCAATCAGTCAATCAGTCAATCAATCAATCAATCGTGATCAGTTGAGTCCCTCCAGCCTCTCTACAGCATTCTTCAGGTCCTCCACCACTAGGCCTACATCAGCTCTGCTGGTGCCTCTCCCCATACTCAGCCTCAGGGCATTAGCTGCCACCTCCTCAGGGATGCCACAGCTCAACAGGATATGTGAGGGCCTGAGAGACAAACAGAGTGAAAACTAACAGTGTCAACAAAGCAATATGGTTCCACTAAACAAGGGTGATTTATTATGTTTTCTGTAATTAATGTGCATGTCTATACAGCGGGTGAAATAAGTATTGAACACGTCACCATTTTTCTCAGTAAATATATTTCCAAAGGTGCTATTGACATGACATTTTCACCAGATGTTGGTAACAACCCAAGTAATCCATACATACAAAGAAACCAAAACAAATACATTCAGAAATTAAGTTATGTGTAAAAATGTGAAATGACACAGGGAAAAAGTATTGAACACACTTACTGATATTTATTTAATACTTTGTACAAAAGCCTTTGTTGGTAATGACAGCTTCAAGACGCCTCCTGTATGGAGAAACTAGTCGCATGCATTGCTCTGGTGTGATTTTGGCCAATTCTTCCACACAAACAGTCTTCAAATCTTGAAGGTTCCGTGGGCCTCTTCTATGAATCTTGATCTTCAGTTCTTTCCATAGATTTTCAATGGGATTTAAGTCAGGTGATTGGCTGGGCCATTCTAGCAGCTTTATTTTCTTTCTTTGAAACCAATTGAGAGTTTCCTTGGCTGTGTGTTTGGGATCATTGTCTTGCTGAAATGTCCACCCTCGTTTCATCTTCATCATCCTGGTAGATGGCAGCAGATTTTTGTCAAGAATGTCTCTGTAAATTTGCCCATTCATCCTTCCTTCAATTATGTGAAGTTTGCCAGTACCATTTGCTGAAAAGCAGCCCCACACCATGATGTTCCCACCTCCAAACTTCACTGTTGGTATGGTGTTTTTAGGGTGATGTGCAGTGCTCCTCCAAACATGGTGTGTATTATGACATCCAAACAGTTCAATTTTGCTCTCATCTGACCATACTATATTCTCCCAGTATTTCACTGGCTTTTCCAAATGTTGTGCAGCAAACTTTAAACGAGCTTCAACATTTTTTTTCAGCAATGGAGTCTTGCGTGGTGAGCGTGCATACAGGCCATGGCGGTGGAGTGCATTACTTACTGTGTTCTTTGAGACAACAGTACCTGCTAATTGCAGCTCTCCACAAGTGGTCCTTGGCTCTTGGACAACTCTTCTGGTTATTCTTTTCACTCCTCTGTCAGAAATCTTGCTCACTGGAACATTCAGAAGCTTAGAAATGCGCCTATAACCAATGCCATCATTATGTTTTGCAACAATTAGGTTGCGAAGGTCTTGAGACAGCTCTTTGCTTTTACCCATCATGAGATGTGTCTTGTGTGACACCTTGGCAATGAGACCTTTTTGTAGGCCATCAGTTGGGACTGAACCAGCTGATATTAATTTGCACTATTGGTCTCCACAAAGTTTGCTGCCTCAGTGTTGATGATGGCAATTTGCATATACTCCAGAATGTCATGAAGAGTGATCAGATGAATTGCAATTAATTGCAAAGTCCCTCTTTGCCATGAAAATTAACTTAATCCCCAAAACACATTTCAGCCCTGCCACAAAAGGACCAGCTGCCATCATGTCAGTGATTGTCTCGTTAACACAGGTGAGAGTGTTGACGAGGACAAGGCTGGAGATCACTCTGTCATGCTGATTGAGTCAGAATAACAGACTGGAAGCTTTAAAAGGAGGGTGGTGCTTGAAATCATTGTTCTTCCTCTGTCAACCATGGTTACCTGCAAGGAAACATGTGCCGTCATCATTGCTTTGCACAAAAAGGGCTTCACAGGCAAGGATATTGCTGCTAGTAAGATTGCACCTAAACCAACCATTTATCGGATCATCAAGAACTTCAGGGAGAGAGGGCGTCAGGGCGCCCAAGAAAGTCCAGCAAGTGCCAGGACCGTCTCCTAAAGTTGATTCAGCTGCGGGATCGGGGCACCACCAGTGCAGAGCTTGCTCAGGAATGGCAGCAGGTGTGAGTGCATCTGCACGCACAGTGAGGCAAAGACTTTTGGAGGATGGCCTGGTGTCAAGAAGGGCAGCAAAGAAGCCACTTCTCTCCAGGAAAAACATCAGGGACAGACTGATATTCTGCAAAAGGTACAGGGGTTGGACTGCTGAGGACTGGGGTAGAGTCATTTTCTCTGATGAATCCCCTTTCCGATTGTTTGGGCCATCCGGAAAACACCTTGTCCGGAGAAGACAAGGTGAGCGCTACCATCAGTCCTGTGTCATGCCAACAGTAAAGCATCCTCAGACCATTCATGTGTGGGGTTGCTTCTCAGCCAAGGGAGTGGGCTCACTCACAATTTTGCCTAAGAACACAGCCATGAATAAAGAATGGTACCAACACATCCGCCGAGAGCAACTTCTCCCAACCATCCAAGAACAGTTTGGTGACGACCATTGCCTTTTCTAGCACGATGGAGCAACTTGCCATAAGGCAAAAGTGATAACTAAGTGGCTCGGGGAACATTTTGGGTCCATCGCCAGGAAACTCCCCAGACCTTAATCCCATTGAGAACTTGTGGTCGATCCTCAAGAGGCTGATGGACAAACAAAAACCCACAACTTCTGACAAACTCCAAGCATTGATTATGCAAGAATGCCCTGCCATCAGTCAGGATGTGGCCCAGAAGTTAATTGACAGCATGCCAGGGCGGATTGCAGAGGTCTTGAAAAAGAAGGGTCAACACTGTAAATATTGACTCTTTGCATAAACTGAATGTCATTGTCAATGAAAACCTTTGACACTTATGGAATACTTGTAATAATACTTCAGTGTACCATAGTAACTACTGACATAAAGATCTAAGAACACTGAAGCAGCAAACTTTGTGGAGACCAATACTTGTGTCATTCTCAAAACCTTTGGCCATGACTGTATATAAACTTCCGACTTCAACTGTAGTTAGTTACTGTAGGTCTATGATGTAGTTAGTTACTGTAGGTCTATGATGTAGTTAGTTACTGTAGGTCTATGATGTAGTTAGTTACTGTAGGTCTATGATGTAGTTAGTTACTGTAGGTCTATGATGTAGCTAGTAACTATAGGTCTAAGATATACAGTAACTAGTAACTGTAGGTGTCAGGTCTTTACCGGTCTCCTCTGTGTGAATGGCATGCAGCCCCAACACTGGCCAGCAGTCTTCTACAGCTGGACAATACCTTCCTCCCTACAGTACAGGGGACAGAAGAGACATGAATACCTTCCTCAGTACAGTACAGGGGACAGAAGAGACATGAATACCTTCCTCAGTACAGTACAGGGGACAGAAGAGACATGAATCATTAACAGCCGCTGTAGTTTATAAATAGCCACAGCGACACAGGTCGTGACCTCGTGACGATGTAGGGTTAGAGATACTGTACAGCAGGGTTTCTTAACCTTTTTCTGCCTGAGACCCAAATGAGAAATTCACTGTTTACCCAAGCTCATGAAAACATGCCCCGTTGTGAATGAAAACGACCTGGGGAATAGTTACAGGGGAGAAATGCACAATTTGTAAGCTATTGAAAATGAAGTTGTTTGTGAGAAAACAGACACTGACTCATCATTCAGTTATTTTTTGTTCCGCTTATTGAAAGTGTTGCTGTGGGAGCTTTTCCCCCGACGGCATGTTGCACAATTCAAGGACATTATTAAACACTTGGAGGATATTATAAATATGACTTTATAAGTTTAACTTGTCAAAGCAACTTTTGACAGTAGCCTATGTGTAGGTCAATATTAATGTCTGTTTGGTTTGCCAGGAGGGATTGTAAGACGGCACAATTTATACTGCTTTCACTTTGTTCATGAAAAGCAGGTTTGTTTAAACGTCCTATTGGATCTTGCAGAATGGACACGTTACAGGTGTTGGGGAGGGTCTCAATAGCACATTTTACTCACCCTGTAGTCCAGGACCCAGAATGGACACGTTACAGGTGTTGGGGAGGGTCTCAATAGCACATTTTACTCACCCTGTAGTCCAGGACCCAGAATGGACACGTTACAGGTGTTGGGGACGGTCTCAATAGCACATTTTACTCACCCTGTAGTCCAGGACCCAGAATGGACACGTTACAGGTGTTGGGGAGGGTCTCAATAGCACATTTTACTCACCCTGTAGTCCAGGACCCAGAATGGACACGTTACAGGTGTTGGGGAGGGTCTCGGAGTCAGGGAAATGACTGTTGAAATGGATCCTCTCTCTCCCAAAGACGGCCTGGCAACACACAACGGCAAAGAGCTATTGGTTATGTACTACACTATACAATGACTTCACTCACAAAACAGTAATTCTAAGGAAAACAGGCCACAATTTAAAGGAAAATAAATGTTGGTTCTACATTGAAACTACTGAACAAATCTCCAAAACAACTTCCAGAACAGTGTCAACACAGGCTATAAATATATTCTGAAATCCAACAAAACATTGATGCTTGTGATAGTCTATGACGGATCGATTAGCAGACTAACTTTCTGTTACAGTACCTTTAGTCGTTCCTCCAAGTAGTCCCTTGTATCCAGCATATGACTCTCATACTCGTACAGGTTAGAGTTCACCAGCTCTGCTGCCTAGTAGAGACACAACTCTTTAGTTCACCAACCCTGCTGCCTAGTAGAGACAACTCTTTAGTTCACCAGCTCTGCTGCCTAGTAGAGACACAACTCTTTAGTTCACCAGCTCTGCTGCCTAGTAGAGACACAACTCTTTAGTTCACCAGCTCTGCTGCCTAGTAGAGACAACTCTTTAGTTCCCCAGCTCTGCTGCCTAGTAGAGACAAGTCTTTAGTTCACCAGCTCTGCTGCCTAGTAGAGACACAACTCTTTAGTTCACCAGCTCTGCTGCCTAGTAGAGACACAGCTCTTTAGTTCCCCAGCTCTGCTGCCTAGTAGAGACACAACTCTTTAGTTCCCCAGCTCTGCTGCCTAGTAGCTGTAACAATACTTATATAACTGTATTTGGCCTTTGGCTTTAGCAAAACTCATTTAAGTAGTAATAAGGGTCTTAACATGTCATTACTGTAATGGTTCCATACTGTACCTTTCCAAGGCCAGCAATCATTGGTGTGTTCTCAGTGCTAAAACAAACCAAACATGAAAATACATTGTTATTACTTCATTACTAATATCTTCATCTGTTGTTCATTATAACTGCAGAGGGCATTTAATACATACATAATAGCTATTTAATGGTCAAAATATCGCAGTGTGGCAAGTAATTGAGTATCAATGGCGCCCTATTCTCTATATAGCGAGTGCACTTGTTTTCACCAGAGCCTTATGGGCCCTGATTAAAAGCATTATTTTTATTTAACCTTTATTTAACTAGGCAAGTCAGTTAAGAACAAATTCTTATGTACAATGACGACCCACCTACAGGGTCAGCCCCTGGAACAAAGTGCCTTGCTCAAGGACACATCAACAGTTTTTTTTTACCTTGTTGCCTCAGGTATTCGAACAAGCAACCTTTCGGTTACTGGCCCAACGCTCTAAACGCTAGGCTACCTGCCACCCCAAGTTGTGCACTACATAGGGAATAGGGTGCCATTTGGGATGCACATATAATTACTTGAACCATACCCTGGTCTGAAGTTCCTCTCCTGTCCCCCTCCAAACAACATGGGGTAGAGTGGTGTGGTTGTTCCTGGACCGTTCACATACAATGCTCCTATCCTCGGTGCATAGAACTGGAAACCACAGTGACGGAATAGAAACCTTCTAAGATTCTCAGAACTCAATGCAAAAACGAATCTTCCGAGAATGCAATAGAAGACATTCACAGTATCCATAGGTGAATCTAAAATGCATTTACGTGATTCATCGCATCCTCAAACTCAAACGCTTTGGAGAAAATCTGTCTTGAAACAATTGAATTACATGTGTCATGCACAAAGTAGACCGACTTGCCAAAACTATTGTTAACATGAAATATGTGGAGTGGTTGAAAAATTAGTTTTAATGACTTCAACCTAAGTGTATGTAAACTTCAGACTTCTCCCCTCTGACCCTCTCCTCCAATACATTTTAAGAAGAACATAAGGAATCAAGGAAACACATTTCAGATTTGCTTAAAGTCCAGAAAAGTCCTGAACCCTGACCTTGTGTCCTACAATGGTGAGGTAATCCACTCCCAGGTCACGGGCATCGACCCGCACCTTGCCTATGGCCTGGGCTGCATCAGTGTGCAGGAGGATTCTATGTTGACGCTGTCTGTTGACAAATCTGATCCTCTGACAGAGCTCTCTGATTGGCTGTCAGGAGAAACACATACATTAATACAGTAATAATACTGTTAGTAATATCAGTGATTAAGATATAATACATTACCAAAAGTATGTGGACACTTGCTCGTCCAACATCTCATTCCAAAATCATTAATATGGAGTTGTTCCCCCCTTTGCTGCTATAACAGCCTCCACTCTTCTGGGAAGGCTTTCCACTAGATGTTCCTGCCATAAGAGCATGAGGTCTGGCACTGATGTTTGGCGATTGGGCCTGGCTCGCAGTCAGAGTTCCAGGTCATCCCAAAGATGTTTGATAGGTTTGAGGTCAGGGCTTTGTGCAGGCCAGTCAAGTTCTTCCACATGAATCTTGATAAACCATTTCTGTATGGACATCGCTTTGTGCACAGAGACAGTGTCATGCGGAAACAGGAAAGGGCCTTCCTCAAACTGTTGCCTCACAGTTGAAGCACAGAATCGTCTAGAATGTCATTGTATGCTGTAGTGTACAACATTTCCCTTCACTGGAACTAAGGGAACTCCTACATGCTTTGTTGACTACAAACTTTCTTTACCCAACCATGGGACAGACTATGTTTGTTCCCACACTTGGGACTCTGACTCTCTATTGGTTACACAGACTTTTGGCCTACCATCCCATTCTAACCACGTCTCGCCGGCTTTGTATTCATGTTACCTGATGAAATTGCTGTACAATATGATCTTGTTGCCATCTGATGCACATTCAGATGTCATACATCAGCACTGCAGAGCTCTCCCTGTCCTCTGCCGTGCCTTGATTGTATTACTGTTGATGATATCTGGTAAATGTGCATGTACACCCTGGCCCATCTAATGTTGCTACTGTTGCTAGCCCCAATTCTGACTTGTGCTCTGATATCTGCTTCACTGATTTCTGCTCTCGTAAAAGCCTGGGTTTTATGCACGTTAACACTAGAAGCTTATTACCTAAAATGGATCAATTGAAAGTGTGGGTTCACAGCTCCAATCCAGATGTGTTGGTCAATACTGAGACGTGGTTAAGGAAGAGTGTTTTGAATACTGATGTTAACCTTTCTGGTTATAACCTTTTTCGGCAAGACAGATCTTCCAAAGGTGGGGGAGTGGCAATTCTTACCAAGGATCACCTTCAGTGCTCGGTTGTCTCCACCACGTCTGTCCCCAAACAATTTGATTTGCTGGTTTTAAGTATTAAACTTTCAAATAGCTCTTTGTTGACTGTTGCTGGGTGCTATCGTCCACCATCAGCACCGGCCTGTACCCTACCTGCCCTAAGCTCTCTCTTGGACCATTACACTAAGTCTGAATTTGTCCTGCTAGGTGACCTAAACTGGGACATGCTTAAACCACTTGACCAAGTCCTAAAGCAATGGGACCCTAAATCTTTCTCAGATTATTAGCAATCCCACAAGGTATGACTCCAAACACCCAGAAAAGGCTACTCTTCTTGATGTTATCCTCACAAATAGTAATGATAGGTATCAGTCTGTTTTTTTCTGTAACAACCTTAGTGATCACTGTTTCACAGCCTGTGTTCGTAATGGCTGCTCAGTGAAACGACCTGTCTTGATTTGTCATAGACACTTGCTAAAAAACATTAATAAGCAAGCCTTCCTTCATGAACTGGCTTCTGTAAAATGGAATCAGCACACGAATACTCAGGCTGACAGGCTCTCGTTCAGACAAATGAGAAATAAGTGTACTCAGGCTTTCCGAAAGGCCAAAGTTAGTTACTTTAAGGAGCAGTTCTCTCTCTGTGGGTCTAACCCAAAGAAATTCTGGAAAACGGTTAAAGACCTGGAGAATAAACCCTCCTCCTCCTCACAGCTGCCCAAGTCCCTTAAAGTTGATGATGTGGTTGTTACTGACAAGAAGCACATGGCTGAGCTCTTTAATCAACACTTCATTAAGTCAGGATTCCTATTTGACTCAGCCATGCCTCCTTGCCTGTCCAACATTTCCTCATCTGCCACCCCTTCTAATGCAACTATCCCCGATGCTTCTCCCTCTTTCCCCTGCCCCGCTACTGAACTTGAACTTCTTTAAGTTTGCTGCCCCTATCATCGCAAAGCCTATCTCCGACCTTTTTAACCTGTCTCTCCCATTGCTTGGAAGGCAGCCACGGTTCGTCCTTTATTTAAAGGGGGAAATCAAGCTGATCCTAACTGTTATAGGCCTATTTCTATTTTGCCCTGTTTATCAAAAGTGTTGGAAAAACTTCAACTGACTAGCTTTCTTGATGTCTATAGTATTCTCTCTGGTCTTTGGTCTGGATTGCTAACTACCTCTCTCAAAGAGTGCAGTGTATAAAGTCAGAAAATCTGCTGTCTCAACCACTGCCTGTCACCAAGGGAGTACCCCAAGGCTCAATCCTAGGCCCCACACTCTTTCTCAACAACATAGCTCAGGCAGCAGGAAGATCTCTCATCCATTTATATGCAGATGATACAGTCTTATACTCAGCTGGCCCCTCTCCGGGTTTTGTGTTAAATGCTCTACAACAAAGCTTTCTTAGTGTCCAACAAGCTTTCTCTACCCTTAACTTGTTCTGAACACCTCCAAAACAAAGGTAATGTGGTTTGGTAAGAAGAATGCCCCTCTCCCCACAGGTGTGATTACTACCTCTGAGGGTTTAGAGCTTGAGGTAGTCACCTGATACAAGTACTTGGGAGTATGGCTAGACGGTACACCGTCCTTCTCTCAGCACATATCAAAAGCTACAGGCTAAGGTTAAATCTAGACTTGTTTTCCTCTATCGTAATCGCTCCTCTTTCATCCCAGCTGCCAAACTAACCCTGATTCAGATGACCATCCTACCCATGCTACATTACGGAGACATCATTTATAGATTGGCAGGTAAGGGTGTTCTTGAGCGGCTAGATCAAATATCAAATCACATTTTATTGGTCACATACACACGTTTAGCAGATGTTAATGTGGGTGTAGTGAAATGCTTGTGCTTCTAGATCCGACAGTGCAGTATATTAACAGTAATATCTAACAGTTTCAAAACATACAGTATATTCAATAGACACAAATCTAAGTAAGGAATGAATTAGGCCTATATACACAGCTGAAGTCGGAAGTTTACATACATCAAAGCCAAATACATTTAAAATCAGTTTTTCACAAATCCTGACATTTAATCCTAGTAAAAATTCCCTGTCTTAGGTCAGTTAGGATCACCACTTTATTTTAAGAATGTGAAATGTCAGAATAATAGTAGAGAGAATGTTTTATTTCAGATTTTATTTCTTTCACCACATTCCCAGTGGGTCAGAAGTTTACATACACTCATTTAGTATTTGGTAGCATTGCCTTTAAATTGTTTTACTTGAGTCAAACGTTTTGGGTAGCCTTCCACAAGCTTCCCACAATAAGTTGGGTGAATTTTGGCCCATTCCTCCTGACAGAACTGGTGTAACTGAGTCAGGTTTGTAGACCTCCTTGCTCGCACACGCTTTTTCTGCCCACAAAATGTTCTATAGGATTGAGGTCAGGGCTTTGTGATGGCCACTCCAATACCTTGACTTTGTTGTCCTTAAGCCATTTTGCCACAACTTTGGAAGTATGCTTGGGGTCATTGTCCATTTGGAAGACCCATCTGCGACCAAGCTTTAACTTCCTGACTGATGTCTTGAGATGTTGCTTCAATATATCAACATAATTTTCCTTCCTCATGATGCCATCTATTTTGTGAAGTGCACCAGTCCCTCCTGCAGCAAAGCACCCCCACAACATGATGCTGCTACCCCCGTGCTTCACAGTTGGGATGGTGTTCTTCGGCTTGCTAGCCTCCCCTTTTTTCCTCCAAACATAACGATGGTCATTATGACCAAACAGTTCTATTTTTGTTTCATCAGACCAGAGGACATTTCTCCAAAAAGTACAATCTTTGTCCCCATGTGCAGTTGCAAACCGTAGTCTGGCTTTTTTATGGCAGTTTTGGCCTTTCAGGTTATGTCGATAAAGGACTCGTTTTACTGTGGATATAGATACTTTTGCACCGGTTTCCTCCAGCATCTTCACAAGATCCTTTGCTGTTGTTCTGGGATTGATTTGCACTTTTCGCACCAAAGTACGTTCATCTCTAGGAGACAGAACGCGTCTCCTTCCTGAGCGGTATGACGCTGCGTGGTCCCATGGTGTTTATACTTGCGTACTACTGTTTGTACAGATGAACGTGGTACCTTCAGGTGTTTGGAAATTGGTTCTGAGGACATCATTTTCTGGAATTTTCCAAGCTGTTTAAAGGCACAGTCAACTTAGTGTATGTAAACTTCTGACCCACTGGAATTGTGATATAGTGAATTATAAATGAAATAATCTGTCTGTAAACAATTGTTGGAATAATTACTTGTGTCATGCACAAGTAGATGTCCTAAACGACTTGCCAAAACTATAGTTTGTTAACATGAAATCTGTGCAGTGGTTGAAAAATGAGTTTTAATTCCAGAAAATGATGTCATGGCTTTAGAAGCTTCTGATAGGCTAATTTACATCATTTGAGTCAATTAGAGGTGTACCTGTGGATGTTTTTCAAGGCCTACCTTCAAACTCAGTGCCACTTTGCTCGACATCATGGGAAAATCAAAAGAAATCAACCAAGACCACAAGTCTGGTCCATCCTTGGGAGCAATTTTCAAACGCCTGAAGGTACCACGTTCATTTGTACAAACAACAGTATGCAAGTATATGATCACGCAGCCTTCATACAGCTTAGGAAGGAGACGCGTTCTGTCTCCTAGAGATTAATGTACTTTGGTGTGAAAAGTGAAAATCAATCCCAGAACAACAGCAAAGGACCTTGTGAAGATGCTGGAAGAAACAGGTACAAAAGTATCTATATCCAGAGTAAAACGAGTCCTATATCGACATAACCTGAAAGGCCGCTCAGCAAGGAAAAAGCCACTGCTCCAAAACCGCCATAACAAATCCAGACTATGGTTTGCAACTGCACATGGGGACAAAGACTGTACTTTTTGGAGAAATGTCTTCTGGTCTGATGAAACAAAAATAGAACTGTTTGGCCATAATGACCATCGTTATGTTTGGAGGAAAAAGGGGGAGGCTAGCAAGCTGAAGAACACCATCCCAACCGTGAAGCACGGGGGTGGCAGCATCATGTTGTGGGGGTGCTTTGCTGCAGGAGGGGCTGGTGCACTTCACAAAATAGATGGCATCATGAGGAAGGAAAATTATGTGGATATATTGAAGCAACATCTCAAGACATCAGTCAGGAAGTTAAAGCTTGGTCGCAAATGGGTCTTCCAAATGGACAATGACCTCTAGCATACTTCCAAAGTTGTGGCAAAATGGCTTAAGGACAACAAAGTCAAGGTATTGGAGTGGCCATCACAAAGCCCTGACCTCAATCCTGTAGAACATTTGTGGGCAGAACTGAAAAAGCTTATTGTGGGAATCTTGTGGAAGGCTACCTGAAACGTTTGACCCAAGTTAAACAATTTAAAGGCAATGCTACCAAATATTAAATGAGTGTATGTAAACTTCTGACCCACTGGGAATGTGATAAAATAAATAAAATCTGAAATAAATAATTCTCTCTACTATTATTCTGACATTTCACATTCTTAAAATAAAGTGGTGATCCTAACTGACCTAAGACAGGGAATTCTTACTAGGATTAAATGTCAGGAATTGTGAAAATCTGAGTTTAAATGTATTTGGCTAAAGTGTATGTAGACTTCCGACTTCAACTGTATCTACTGCAGCCCTCATCCTCCACATACAACACCCGTTCTGCCAGTCACATTCTGTTAAAGGTCCCCAAAGCAAACACATCCCTGGGTCGCTCGTCTTTTCAGTTCGCTGCAGCTAGCGACTGGAACGAGCTGCAACAAACACTCAAACTGGACAGTTTTATCTCAATCTCTTCATTCAAAGACTCAATCATGGACACTCTTACTGACAGTTGTGGCTGCTTTGGGTGATGTATTGAAATCTCTACCTTCTTGCCCTTTGTGCTGTTGTCTGTGTCCAATAATGTTTGTACCATGTTTTGTGCTGCCGCCATGTTGTGTTGCTGCCATTTTGTGCTGCCGCCATGTTGTGTTGCTGCCATGTTGTTGTCATGTTGTGCTGCTACCATGTTGTGTTGTCATGTGTTGCTATGTTGTTGTCTTAGGTCTCTCTTTATGTAGTGTTGTGTTGTCTCTTGTCGTGATGTGTGTTTGGTCATTTATTTATATTTTATTTTAATCCCAGCCCCCGTCCCCGCAGGAGGCCTTTTGCCTTTTGGTAGGCCGTCATTGTAATGAATTTGTTCTTAACTGACTTGCCTAGTTAAATAAAGATTAAATAAATAGAAAGGGGCCTGAACCATAAAAACAGCCCCAGATCATTATTCCTCCTCCACCAAACTTGTTGGCACTATGCATTGGGGCAGGTAGCGTTCTCCTGGCATCCGCCAAACCCAGATTAGTCCGTCAGACTGCCAGATAGTGAAGCGTGATTCATCCCTCCAGAGAACGCGTTTCCACGGCTCCAGAGTCTAATGGCGGCGAGCTTCACACCATCCCAGTCGTCGCGTAGCATTGGGCCTGCTGATGCGGCTACTCGGCCATGGCAACCCATTTCATGAAGCTCCCAACGAACAGTTCCTATGCTGACGTGAGTGTTGCAACCGAGGACAGACGATTTTATGCGCTTCAGCACTTGGCGGTCCCGTTATGTGAGCTTGTGTGGCCTACCACTTCGCGGCTGAAGCCTTGTTGCTCCTATACGTTTCCACTTCACAATAACAGCACTTATAGTTGACCGGACAGAAACTTTATCAACTGACTTGGTGGAAAGGTGGCATCCTATGGCGGTGCCAAGTTGAAAGTCACTGAGCTCTTCAGGAAGGCTATTCTACTGCCAATGTTTGTCTATGGAGATTGCATGGCTGTGTGCTCAATTTTATACACTTGTCAGCAAAGGGTGTGGCTGAAATAGCCAAATCTACAAAGTATGTCAACATACTTTTGTATAGTGTATGTTACTATTATACACTCAGTGTACAAAACATTATGAACGCCTGCTCTTTCCATGACAGACTGACCAGGTGAAAGCTATGATCCCTTATTGATGTCACTTGTTAAATCCACTTCCAGAAGACAGGTTAAAGTATGTGTGTCATTCAGAATGAATGGATGGGCAAGACAAAATATTTAAGTGCCTTAGAACGTGGTATGGTAGTAGGTGCCAGGCGCACCGGTTTGAGTCAAGAACTGTAACGCTGCTGGGTTTTTCACACTCAACACTTTCCTGTGTGTATCAAGAATGGTCCACCACCCAAAGGGCATCCAGCCAACTTGACACAACTGTGGGAAGCATTGGAGTCAACATGGGCCAGCATTCCTGTGGAACGCTTTCGACACCTTGTAGAGTCCAGGCTGTTGTGAGGGCTAAAGGGGGGGCATCTCAATGTCAGGAAGGTGTTCTTAATGTTTTGTACACTCAGTCTATGTTAGTAATATCTGTTAGTAACATACAGTATGAGTGAGTGAGTGAGTGAGTGAGTGAGTGAGTGAGTGAGTGAGTGAGTGAGTGAGTGAGTGAGTGAGTGAGTGAGTGAGTGAGTGAGTGAGTGAGTGAGTGAGTGAGTGAGTGAGTGAGTGAGTGAGTGAGTGAGTGAGTGAGTGAGTGAGTGAGTGTGTGTGTGTGTGTGTGTGTGTGTGTGAGTGAGTGAGTGAGTGAGTGAGTGAGTGAGTGAGTGAGTGAGTGAGTGAGTGAGTGAGTGAGTGTGTGAGTGTCTCCCTCACCATCAGGACTCCTGTCTCGTTGTTAGCCATCATGATAGAGATGAGACAGGTGGAGGAGCGGACAGCAGCCAACACATCCTCCACCTCCACCCTCCCTGTCACCTTGGAAACCGCCACTGATGTCACATCTAGGACAACAACCCAATTAGGCCTATGTCATGTCATCGACTATAAAGGACAACATTTGGTTTATTAATCACAGTTACTGGAAATAAAAAGGGTAAGGCTTAACGTTTCAGTAAAGTCCTTATTACTTAACGTTACAGTAATGTCCTTATTACTTAACGTTACAGTAATGTCCTTACTACTTTACATTACAGTAATGTCCTTATTAATTTACATTACAGTAATGTCCATATTACTTAAGGTTACAGTAATGTCCTTACTACTTTACATTACAGTAATGTCCTTATTAATTTACGTTACAGTAATGTCCATATTACTTAAGGTTACAGTAATGTCCTTATTACTTAAGGTTACAGTAATGTCCTTATTAATTTACGTTACAGTAATGTCCTTATTACTTAACGTTACAGTAATGTCCTTACTACTATATGTTATCAAATAAATATCATCACCATCTTCATCATCCTCTTAATATCAACATCATTTTCCTCCTCATCAACATAATCTAGCATACAGAATAAATATAGATCAGAACAGAGTGTTAAACCCTACCTGCCGTGGCGTCCTTCAGCAGGTGTTCAGCGGTCAGTCTGACAGAGTCATGCTCTACGTTACAGATGAGGATATGAGGAAGAGGCCAGGCTGAGGTACTGCTGTTCTCATGGTGATGCCTCTCTCCTCTCTGCTCTGCTGTCCTGCAGCTCTCTCTGTAGGCCTCCACAGCACTGTGGAACACCAGGTTATTGGCCTGAAGAGAACGGAGGAAAGTAAAGATCCCTGACAATTAAACCCTGGAGCATGCACAAACCTCTTTCAACCAATCACATTGCAATGCTTGTGTTGTTTTGATGCAGACAATAAAAGCCTGATGTTGTGTTAATGTACAGTATAACATGATTATCATTCTACCTCAGTCCCACCAGACGTGAAGATGATGTCATCTGCTTTCCCCCCAACCATTCTAGCCACATTCTCTCTTGCCTGGGTAATGATCTTCTTTGCTTTCACACCTGGAATAAGAAAGAGACATTCAAAACACACATAGCATACATAACTAAAGATATTAATAACATCACATAGCATACATAACTAAAGATATTAATAACATCACATAGCATACATAACTAAAGATATTAATAACATCACATAGCATACATAACTAAAGATATTAATAACATCACATAGCATACATAACTAAAGATATTAATAACATCACATAGCATACATAACTAAAGATATTAATAACATCACATAGCATACATAGCTAAATATATTAATAACATCACATAGCATACATAGCTAAAGATATTAATAATATCACATAGCATACATAGCTAAAGATATTAATAACAACACATAGCATACATAGCTAAAGATATTAATAACATCACATAGCATACATAGCTAAAGATATTAATAACATCACATAGCATACATAGCTAAAGATATTAATAACAACACATAGCATACATAGCTAAAGATATTAATAACATCACATAGCATACATAACTAAAGATTAATAACATCACATAGCACACATAGCTAAAGATATTAATAACATCACATAGCACACATAGCTAAAGATATTAATAACATCACATAGCATACATAGCTAAAGATATTAATAACAACACATAGCATACATAGCTAAAGATATTAATAACATCACATAGCATACATAACTAAAGATTAATAACATCACATAGCACACATAGCTAAAGATATTAATAACATCACATAGCATACATAGCTAAAGATATTAATATCAACACATAGCATACATAGCTAAAGATATTAATAACATCACATAGCTAAAGATATTAATAACATCACATAGCATACATAGCTAAAGATATTAATAACATCACATAGCATACATAACTAAATATATTAATAACATCACATAGCACACATAGCTAAAGATATTAATAACATCACATAGCATACATAGCTAAATATATTAATAACTTCAGTGGGGATGACAAGATAGTCAACAACTTCTGTTCCTCCAAGGTTGGTACCAACCCCTCACCTGTTACCAACCCCTCACCTAGTACCAACCCCTCACCTGGTGCCAACCCCTCACCTGGTGCCAAGCCCTCACCTGTTACCAACCCCTCACCTAGTACCAACCCCTCACCTGGTGCCAACCCCTCACCTGGTGCCAAGCCCTCACCTGGTGCCAAGCCCTCACCTGTTACCAACCCCTCACCTAGTACCAACCCCTCACCTGGTGCCAACCCCTCACCTGGTGCCAAGCCCTCACCTGGTGCCAAGCCCTCACCTGTTACCAACCCCTCACCTAGTACCAACCCCTCACCTGGTGCCAACCCCTCACCTGGTGCCAAGCCCTCACCTGGTGCCAAGCCCTCACCTGTTACCAACCCCTCACCTAGTACCAACCCCTCAGCTGGTGCCAACCCCTCACCTGGTGCCAAGCCCTCACCTGGTACCAAGCCCTCACCTGGTGTATAGGTGCTACTGGGGTTTCCCCAGGCCTCATGCAGGGCTTCAGTAACAGCCTGGATCACCTGTGGCTCCAGTGGGGTCGTGGCGTTGTAGTCCATGTAGATCCTGTGTTACAGAGAGAATTAAGATAAATCGTCTTTAAGAATTAGTAAGAGGTGGGAGAAGACAGGATGTACCATGAAGTAGGCCTACTAAAACATGCATATGTCTATGGGAGGAATCCTGTGGAGGAGTCCTGTGGAGGAATCCTGTGGAGGAATCCTGTGGAGGAGTCCTGTGGAGGAGTCAAAGCTAAATATAACAGAATAGAATAGAGCATGAGGACCACTGGAACTCAATGGGTTGTAGTGGTCTCCCATCAGCCCCATGTATACATCTGTGACAAACAGTGATAACACTTACCTGTCCTCATCCATGTCTGGAATATATGTGTGTATATGGCCATCAAATGGAAGATCTGAGTGTGTGTGCCCATTGCCACCAACTGAGTCTGAATGATGTGAGTGTGCATGGTGGTCCTCCAACGCCCTGGAAGGAGTGCATGTATGGCCATCAGATGCCGCTGAATGGTGAGAGAGTGCACGGTCATCTACTGAGTGGTGACTGTGGTCCCTCGGGTCCCTTGTGCCGGAGCTGGCCTTCGCTGGTTCAGACATTACCTTATGGAAAGCAAAGCCTAGGTTTTACCAAGGGATATATGACCTTACATTAAGTGGCCAGAAGTTACTTGCAGGAAAGGTGTGTAACATAATGTTATGTAACTCTATAGGGTAGGGGTTGTTCTGTATACAGTAACATAATGTTATGTAACTCTATAGGGTAGGGGTTGTTCTGTATACAGTAACATAATGTTATGTAACTCTATAGGGTAGGGGTTGTTCTGTATACAGTAACATAATGTTATGTAACTCTATAGGGTAGGGGTTGTTCTGTATACAGTAACATAATGTTATGTAACTCTATAGGGTAGGGGTTGTTCTGTATACAGTAACATAATGTTATGTAACTCTATAGGGTAGGGGTTGTTCTGTATACAGTAACATAATGTTATGTAACTCTATAGGGTAGGGGTTGTTCTGTATACAGTAACATAATGTTATGTAACTCTATAGGGTAGGGGTTGTTCTGTATACAGTAACATAATGTTATGTCATTCTATAGGGTAGGGGTTGTTCTGTATACAGTAACATAATGTTATGTCATTCTATAGGGTAGGGGTGGTTCTGTATACAGTAACATAATGTTATGTAACTCTATAGGGTAGGGGTTGTTCTGTATACAGTAACATAATGTTATGTAACTCTATAGGGTAGGGGTTGTTCTGTATACAGTAACATAATGTTATGTAACTCTATAGGGTAGGGGTTGTTCTGTATACAGTAACATAATGTTATGTCATTCTATAGGGTAGGGGTTGTTCTGTATACAGTAACATAATGTTATGTCATTCTATAGGGTAGGGGTTGTTCTGTATACAGTAACATAATGTTATGTAACTCTATAGGGTAGGGGTTGTTCTGTATACAGTAACATAATGTTATGTCATTCTATAGGGTAGGGGTTGTTCTGTATACAGTAACATAATGTTATGTCATTCTATAGGGTAGGGGTTGTTCTGTATACAGTAACATAATGTTATGTAACTCTATAGGGTAGGGGTTGTTCTGTATACAGTAACATAATGTTATGTCATTCTATAGGGTAGGGGTTGTTCTGTATACAGTTGAAGTCAGAAGTTTACATACACTTAGGTTGAAGTCATTAAAACTCATTTTTCAACCACTCCACAGATTTCATGTTAACAAACTATAGTTTTGGCAAGTCGGTTAGGACATCTACTTTGTGCATGACACAAATAATTCTTCCAACAATTGTTCACTATATCACAATTCCAGTGGGTCAGAAGTTTATATACATTAAGTTGACTGTGCCTTTAAACAGCTTGGAAAAGTCCAGAAAATGATGTCATGGCTTTAGAAGCTTCTGATAGGCTAATTGACATCATTTGAGTCAATTGGAGGTGTACCTGTGGATGTATTTCAAGGCCTAACTTCAAACTCAGTGCCTCTTTGCTCGACATCATGGGAAAATCAAAAGAAATCAGCCAAGACCTCCACAAGTCTGGTTCATCCTTGGGAGCAATTTCCAAACACCTGAAGGTACCACGTTCATCTGTACAAACAATAGTACACAAGTATAAACACCATGGGACCACGCAGCCGTCATATCGCTCAGGAAGGAGACGCGGTCTGTCTCCTAGAGATGAATGTGCTTTGGTGCGAAATGTGCAAATCAATCCCAGAAAAAGGATCTTGTGAAGATGCTGGAGGAAACAGGTACAAAAGTATCTATATCCACAGTAAAAACGAGTCCTACATCGACATAACCTGAAAGGCCGCTCAGCAAGGAAGAAGCCACTGCTCCAAAACCGCCATAAAAAAGCCAGACTACGGTTTGCGAGAAATGTCCTCTGGTCTGATGAAACAAAAATAGAACAGTTTGGCCATAATGAACATGGTTATGTTTGAAGGAAAAAGGGGGAGGCTTTCAAGCTGAAGAACACCATCCCAACTGTGAAGCACGGAGGTGGCAGGATCATGTTCTGGGGGTGCTTTGCTGCAAGAGGGACTGGTGCACTTCACAAAATAGATGGCATCATGAGGAAGGACAATTATGTGGATATATTGAAGCAACATCTCAAGACATCAGTCAGGAAGTTAAAGCTTGGTCACAAATGGGTCTTCCAAATGGACAATGACCCCAAGCATACTTCCAAAGTTGTGGCAAAATGGCTTAAGGACAACAAAGTCAAGGTATTGGAGTGGCCATCACAAAGCCCTGACCTCAATCCTATAGAACATTTGTGGCCAGAACTGAAAAAGCGTGTGCGAGCAAGGAGGCCTACAAACCTGACTCAGTTACACCAGTTCTGTCAGGAGGAATGGGCCAAAATTCACCCAACTTATTGTGGGAAGCTTGTGGAAGGCTACCCGAAACATTTGACCCAAGTTAAACAATTTAAAGGCAATGCTACCAAATACTAATTGAGTGTATGTAAACTTCTGACCCACTGGGAATGTGATGAAAGAAATAAAAGCTGAAATAAATCATTCTCTCTACTATTATTCTGACATTTCACATTCTTAAAATAAAGTGGTGATCCTAACTGACCCAAAACAGGGAATTTTTACAAGGATTAAATGTCAGGAATTGTGAAAAACTGAGTTTAAATGTATTTGGCTAAGGTGTATGTCGACTTCCGACTTCAGCTGTAAATGGGCAACGGTCCTATATGTTGAGGATGGGTTGTAAACAAACTCATAAAGATAAAGTCAGTCTGTTATTCTACTATATCTACTAGGTGACCGGGTTGGTGACTGAAGATAAAAACCTCAGTCTGGTATTCTACTGTATCTACTAGGTGACCGGGTTGGTGACTGAAGATAAAAACCTCAGTCTGTTATTCTACTGTATCTACTAGGTGACCTGGTTGGTGACTGAATATAAAAACCTCAGTCTGTTATTCTACTGTATCTACTAGGTGACCTGGTTGGTGACTGAATATAAAAACCTCAGTCTGTTATTCTACTGTATCTACTAGGTGACCGGGTTGGTGACTGAAGATAAAAACCTCAGTCTGGTATTCTACTGTATCTACTAGGTGACCGGGTTGGTGACTGAAGATAAAAACCTCAGTCTGTTATTCTACTGTATCTACTAGGTGACCTGGTTGGTGACTGAATATAAAAACCTCAGTCTGTTATTCTACTGTATCTACTAGGTGACCTGGTTGGTGACTGAATATAAAAACCTCAGTCTGTTATTCTACTGTATCTACTAGGTGACCGGGTTGGTGACTGAAGATAAAAACCTCAGTCTGTTATTCTACTGTATCTACTAGGTGACCTGGTTGGTGACTGAAGATAAAAACCTCAGTCTGTTATTCTACTGTATCTACTAGGTGACCGGGTTGGTGACTGAAGATAAAAACCTCAGTCTGTTATTCTACTGTATCTACTAGGTGACCGGGTTGGTGACTGAAGATAAAAACCTCAGTCTGTTATTCTACTGTATCTACTAGGTGACCGGGTTGGTGACTGAATATAAAAACCTCAGTCTGTTATTCTACTGTATCTACTAGGTGACCTGGTTGGTGACTGAATATAAAAACCTCAGTCTGTTATTCTACTGTATCTACTAGGTGACCGGGTTGGTGACTGAAGATAAAAACCTCAGTCTGTTATTCTACTGTATCTACTAGGTGACCTGGTTGGTGACTGAATATAAAAACCTCAGTCTGTTATTCTACTGTATCTACTAGGTGACCTGGTTGGTGACTGAATATAAAAACCTCAGTCTGTTATTCTACTGTATCTACTAGGTGACCGGGTTGGTGACTGAATATAAAAACCTCAGTCTGTTATTCTACTGTATCTACTAGGTGACCGGGTTGGTGACTGAATATAAAAACCTCAGTCTGTTATTCTACTGTATCTACTAGGTGACCGGGTTGGTGACTGAATATAAAAACCTCAGTCTGTTATTCTACTGTATCTACTAGGTGACCGGGTTGGTGACTGAAGATAAAAACCTCAGTCTGGTATTCTACTGTATCTACTAGGTGACCTGGTTGGTGACTGAATATAAAAACCTCAGTCTGTTATTCTACTGTATCTACTAGGTGACCGGGTTGGTGACTGAATATAAAAACCTCAGTCTGTTATTCTACTGTATCTACTAGGTGACCGGGTTGGTGACTGAAGATAAAAACCTCAGTCTGTTATTCTACTGTATCTACTAGGTGACCTGGTTGGTGACTGAATATAAAAACCTCAGTCTGTTATTCTACTGTATCTACTAGGTGACCGGGTTGGTGACTGAATATAAAAACCTCAGTCTGTTATTCTACTGTATCTACTAGGTGACCGGGTTGGTGACTGAAGATAAAAACCTCAGTCTGGTATTCTACTGTATCTACTAGGTGACCGGGTTGGTGACTGAAGATAAAAACCTCAGTCTGTTATTCTACTGTATCTACTAGGTGACCTGGTTGGTGACTGAAGATAAAAACCTCAGTCTGTTATTCTACTGTATCTACTAGGTGACCTGGTTGGTGACTGACAAGGTCAGCTACATTATAACGTGTCATGCTAGCTAACGTTAGTTAGCATTTCACAGGACCTAGCTAGCTCAGAAGAAAGGTAACTAGCTGGCTCATTTCTTAAAATGAGCCCTATTTCTATACGTTCATTCAGCACAGCATTGATCTTGATAACCAGCTAGACAATGAAATGTCCTTGTTTCTGCCATAACGTCAGCTAGAGAACAGGCTAAACACATGCTAAGTTAGCTAACGTTGTTTACTGTGGCTGGCTATGTTGGTTTAAAACAAATATGTTCATTTCATCCATTTGAGTATCACTGTAGCAAGCTAAATACCTCGGCTATATAGGCGAAGGAGGATGAGATGTAAGTAGATAGCTATAGTCCCAGCTTCTTCCCGACCAGGAAACCCAGGCTCTCTGAACGGTTCAGTCAGGTGGCGCACTGCAGTGGCGGCTGGTGATTATTATTTTTGGGGGGGCGCATGCAGTACCAAAAAGCATGTTGACTACTTATTTATTTTTATTTTTTTTATAACAAATGTTTATTATACAGACAAATAAAAGTATACATTCAAGCTTTAAAGAAAAAACAGTGTCTGCACTTTTATCTTTTTACACATTCCTTTCCCCCATAGAACTGAATGAGAAAACAAACAGCAACAACAGAGTAGCATGTTGACTACTTGAACATACATGTTGCTCTCCTTTCTTTCTGGCCAGGACATTTCTCAATGACTCTCTGATTAAAGTCAGTCATCTCAGTAACAAGTCTCTTTTCCATGGACAGCAATGCCAGTGCATTCAGCCTCTCCTGGGTCATGGTGTTTCTGAGAAAAGTTTTTATTCTTTTCCAGGTTGAGAAGCACCTCTCATCTTCAGCTGTGGTCCTGGGTGGTAATGAGAACTTCTAGTCACCTCTTCGTTGTGCCTTCTAATGCCAATCCTGTAGCCTTCATCTAGTTGTTCAGCAATGTTAACTCTGCCCCAAAACGGTAGTTTCATGCTATTATCAAGATGGCTGCGGCTACTGTCATGACGTTTGCATTTTTCAGATAGATGTTTGAGGTCTCTTACCCCCGTTGTTGTCCACTAAACTTCAGTGTCGACACTTTGGTTTAACTGCTGCCATTTATCTCTACGACAGTGATCAGCCTAGCAAGGTTTTGACGGTGTGTCGGTGTCGCCCGCGCACTCGCAGTAGTGGCCAAGAGCGTAAAGTTGAATGACAGGTGACGAGAACCAATCAGATTGGATAAAATAACATGTATCCAATTCTGATTTGCCAGGGACGCAGCGACATGCGCCCGGGGGAGGATCTTTAAGAAACCAATTAGAGACCAGCTTCAGGTCACATGCTGCCCGAAGATTTATGGACTCAGATAGACATCCATTTGTCCGGCGTCCATCGCCCATGAAACCGCATGAAACATATTGAAAAACATATAAAATACTAAATAGTTAACCGATTAAAGACAGTTTTTATTAAATGCTGAGGCTCTTACTACCAACCGGCACATCGTATGAGTAATTTATTTTATTTTTTATTTTTATTTCATTTTTATATCATTTTTGTATACATGTACATTTCTGGAATGTTGATGGGGGCGCTTCTGGCGCACTGTCTGAAAAACGTCCTGGGAACATAGCCACAGTTTCTACCCAGCAAACCAAAATATGGTTCTGGGAAAGTTCCTAGAACACAAAAACGGTTCATTTGTGCTGATTATTACAAGGTTTATATTAGGTTGCAAACATCATTTGCCTGATATTGCAAGAACAGTTCCAGAACACATGTTATATGTTCTTTAAAAGGTTCTAAAACATTTGTCTAGGTTGTGGGAACATTGTGGGGATATGACAAGAGATGAGGTTCCCAAAACACTAAAACTGTTGACATTCAGATAATAGTTGTATCAGGCTGCACAGGACAGTCCCTTAATGTTGTAAGAATGAAATAAGTCAGTTTTAAGGACGTTCATAGGATATTTGTTTTAAGTTTAACATAATATTCCATTTATATTCACGCAATATACATTTTACGTTGCCTTTGAGGTCCTCCGAACATTTAGAAAAATGTTATAGTTAAGTTTTACCTAATATTACCACAACATTCTCAACATGCAAATGTTTAGCTCCTTAAAACAGATTGGAATACATCCCCAATGTCTCTCCAGATGTAATGGGAATTGAGGATTATATTGCAGGAGATGTAGAGACACATGGTATTTAAATTTCATTCACAGAACATTTGAATGGCATTTCATAACCATCATATCCTTATTTTTAACACTTCATATGTTTACAATCTGCACATGTGGGGGTTTGAACCTGTTTGGTTCCCTAGCCAGATCACCAGACCCTTACCCTCTGCCCCACCAGACAGATAGACAGTTTCTTTTTTTGTCAAATATGGTCAATCATGTACTTGTAACACTCTTCATAATGTGTTGAAAGTCTTATGAAATGTGATGTTGAATTTTTATTTTTTATTATTTCACCTTTATTTAACCAGGTAGGTCAGTTGAGAACATGTTCTCATTTACAAGACAAAGCTAAGCAGTGCGATTGATTAAAGGTTTAAAAAAATCTTATTTACTTTGAATGTTCTGGTCTGTATTTAAAAAGCATATGAATAGATAGATGGATAGGTACTTTATTTATCCCCGAGGGGTTACATACACAATACACAAAAATACAAGTTATTTAAAGAAGCTCTATCTACTTTCAACACATGATGAAGAAAGACACTCCTAAATCACAGTGTTACACGTACAGAGCATATAAAGAGAACTGGTGTTCTGTGTCCTGAATGACAATATCTGACTGGACACAACTATCACTGGTTGCACAGAGGTAGCACAGTAATATATAGCAGGGTAATAGCATAGTAATATATAGCAGGGTAATAGAACAGTAATATATAGCAGGGTAATAGAACAGTAATATATAGCAGGGTAATAGAACAGTAATATATAGCAGGGTAATAGCACAGTAATATATAGCACAGTAATATATAGCAGGGTAATAGCATAGTAATATATAGCAGGGTAATAGCATAGTAATATATAGCAGGGTAATAGCACAGTAATATATAGCACAGTAATATATAGCAGGGTAATAGCATAGTAATATATAGCAGGGTAATAGCATAGTAATATATAGCAGGGTAATAGCACAGTAATATATAGCAGGGTAATAGCATAGTAATATATAGCAGGGTAATAGCATAGTAATATATAGCAGGGTAATAGCATAGTAATATATAGCAGGGTAATAGCACAGTAATATATAGCAGGGTAATAGCATAGTAATATATAGCAGGGTAATAGCATAGTAATATATAGCAGGGTAATAGCATAGTAATATATAGCAGGGTAATAGCATAGTTCTCATAGTGCTTCTTCTCAGTCATCATTCTGCATCTCCTCAGTCATCATTCTGCATCTCCTCAGTCATCATTCTGCTTCTCCTCAGTCATCATTCTGCTTCTCCTCAGTCATCATTCTGCATCTCCTCAGTCATCATTCTGCATCTCCTCAGTCATCATTCTGCATCTCCTCAGTCATCATTCTTCATCTCCTCAGTCATCATTCTGCTTTTCCTCAGTCATCATTCTGTATTATCTCGTTGGCTGGCCCTCATTACATATTCGTCGCCAAACCCACTGGCTCCAGGTCATCTATAAGTCATTATTAGGTAAATCCCCCCCCATCTTAGCTCGCTGGTCACCATAGCAACACCCACCCGTTGCATGCGCTCAAGCAGGTATATCTCACTGGTCACCCCCAAAGCCAACACATCCTTTGGCCGCCATTCCTTCCAGCTCTCTGCTGCCAATGACTGGAACGAATTGCAAAAATCCTTGAAGCTAGAGGTTCCTCTCCCTCACTAACTTTAAGCATCAGCTGTCAAAGCAAAGCTAAGTATCTCTATTTGCACATCATAATTTGCACATCCCATCATTCCAGTGTTAATTCTAATCTGTAATTTATTTCACCACTATGGTCTATTTATTGTCCTACCTTCCTAACCTTACCGCATTTTGCACTACATTTGCACTCTGTATATAGATTTTCTATTGTGTTATTGACTGTACATTTGTTTACTGTGTAACTCTGTGTTGTTTTTTGTCGCACTGCTTTGCTTTGTCTTGGCCAGGTCGCAGTTGTAAATGAGAACTTGTTCTCAACTGACCTACCTGGTTAAGTAAAGGTGAAATAAAAAAAAGTTAACTACAGAGCTACTGTAGATAACTACAGAGCTACTGTAGATAACTACAGAGCTACTGTAGATAACTACAGAGCTACTGTAGATAACTTCAGAGTTACTGTAGATACCTTCAGAGTTACTGTAGATACCTTCAGAGTTACTGTAGATACCTTCAGAGTTACTGTAGATAACTTCATAGTTACTGTAGATAACTTCATAGTTACTGTAGATAACTTCATAGTTACTGTAGATACCTTCAGAGCTACTGTAGATACCTTCAGAGCTACTGTAGATACCTTCAGAGCTACTGTAGATACCTTCAGAGCTACTGTAGATACCTTCAGAGCTACTGTAGATACCTTCAGAGCTACTGTAGATACCTTCAGAGCTACTGTAGATACCTTCAGAGCTACTGTAGATACCTTCAGAGCTACTGTAGATACCTTCAGAGCTACTGTAGATAACTTCATAGTTACTGTAGATACCTTCATAGTTACTGTAGATACCTTCAGAGCTACTGTAGATACCTTCAGAGCTACTGTAGATAACTTCATAGTTACTGTAGACACCTTCAGAGCTACTGTAGATAACTTCATAGTTACTGTAGATACCTTCAGAGCTACTGTAGATAACTTCATAGTTACTGTAGACACCTTCAGAGCTACTGTAGATAACTTCATAGTTACTGTAGATACCTTCAGAGCTACTGTAGATAACTTCATAGTTACTGTAGACACCTTCAGAGCTACTGTAGATAACTTCATAGTTACTGTAGATACCTTCAGAGCTACTGTGGGAAGTAGCTAAACCATCATCTGGTTTAATCAGAACACCAGTGTGAACATGTGGTCACTTGATCAATGCCAACCCTTCTCTCTTGTAGCCAGGCTGCATCCCACATGGCAGCCCTTCTCTCTTGTAGCCAGGCTGCATCCCACAAGGCAGCCCTTCTCTCTTGTAGCCAGGCTGCATCCCATATGGCAGCCCTTCTCTCTTGTAGCCAGGCTGCATCCCACATGCCAACCCTTCTCTCTTGTAGCCAGGCTGCATCCCACATGGCAGCCCTTCTCTCTTGTAGCCAGGCTGCATCCCACATGGCAGCCCTTCTCTCTTGTAGCCAGGCTGCATCCCACATGGCAGCCCTTCTCTCTTGTAGCCAGGCTGCATCCCACATGGCAGCCCTTCTCTCTTGTAGCCAGGCTGCATCCCACATGGCAGCCCTTCTCTCTTGTAGCCAGGCTGCATCCCACATGGCAGCCCTTCTCTCTTGTAGCCAGGCTGCATCCCACATGGCAGCCCTTCTCTCTTGTAGCCAGGCTGCATCCCACATGGCAGCCTATTCCCTTTATAGTGCGCTAATATTGATGAGAGCCCTATGGTAATGCACTGTATAGGGAATAGGGTGCCATTTGGAAAGTAACCTGTGTGTGTTGACATCTCAGGACTTATCAGGAGGAACAGGGAGAATAAATTACGTCAAAATTCATAATAATGACTAACTATGTTGTCACGGCCCCTCGTCTGCATTGCAGGGGCGGTTCCTCCTGCAGGCAGAGGAGGGTCGTTAGTGATTGGAGCCACCTGAGCTCAGGGTATTTAAACTGCTTCACTAACCACTCTTCCCTCTTTGCTCCTCCAGGTATGATTCTGTTTTGTTTGTTCCTTTGTAGTTTTACTTAGTTTCCACTCAGTCATGTTAACACACACACACAGATTCACGCATCCCTGCACTTTACATACACCTTACATTATGACATTTTCACACCTCATTCCTTTTTCTTTGTTTAAAGTTAAGTTTTTGGATTACAATAAAGAACCTTTTTGATTGGCCTACACCTGTTGTTCGTGTCCCCTCATTTTTGCCACAGGCTATGAGCCGGCCTGTGACAATGTCCTGCCCAGCAGAGCTGACCAGAGCTGAGCTGGTGTGACTAACTATGTCCTGCCCACCAGAGCTGACCAGAGCTGAGCTGGTATGACTAACTATGTCCTGCCCAGCAGAGCTGACCAGAGCTGAGCTGGTCTGACTAACTATGTCCTGCCCAGCAGAGCTGACCAGAGCTGAGCTGGTATGACTAACTATGTCCTGCCCAGCAGAGCTGACCAGAGCTGAGCTGGTATGACTAACTATGTCCTGCCCAGCAGAGCTGACCAGAGCTGAGCTGGTGTGACTAACTATGTCCTGCCCAGCAGAGCTGACCAGAGCTGAGCTGGTATGACTAACTATGTCCTGCCCAGCAGAGCTGACCAGAGCTGAGCTGGTGTGACAAGAGAAAAGGGCTGAAGAGGAACACTACACGCAACAACTGTCAATTGTAATTTTTCAGTCTCATATTTTAGCAGAACTGAGGATACCCTAGTTTGGTGAAAATGTGTTTACTTTGAATACTAAGTTGTTATTTAAACATTGTATGAGTAACAATAAGAACAGCAATATTACCAAGACCACACATCTGGAGTCAGTAGAACTCAGAGAATCTAGATTCTATTTCCACACATCTGGAGTCAGTAGAACTCAGAGAATCTAGATTCTATTTCCACACATCTGGAGTCAGTAGAACTCATAGAATCTAGATTCTATTTCCACACATCTGGAGTCAGTAGAACTCAGAGAATCTAGATTCTATTTCCACACATCTGGAGTCAGTAGAACTCATATAATCTAGATTCTATTTCCACACATCTGGAGTCAGTAGAACTCAGAGAATCTAGATTCTATTTCCACATATCTGGAGTCAGAATCTAGATTCTATTTCCACATATCTGGAGTCAGTAGAACTCAGAATCTAGATTCTATTTCCACATATCTGGAGTCAGTAGAACTCATAGAATCTAGATTATATTTCCACATATCTGGAGTCAGTAGAACTCATAGAATCTAGATTCTATTTCCACACATCTGGAGTCAGTAGAACTCATAGAATCTAGATTCTATTTCCACACATCTGGAGTCAGTAGAACTCATAGAATCTAGATTCTATTTCCACATATCTGGAGTCAGTAGAACTCATAGAATCTAGATTCTATTTCCACATATCTGGAGTCAGTAGAACTCATAGAATCTAGATTATATTTCCACACATCTGGAGTCAGTAGAACTCAGAGAATCTAGATTCTATTTCCACATATCTGGAGTCAGTAGAACTCATAGAATCTAGATTCTATTTCCACACATCTGGAGTCAGTAGAACTCATAGCATCTAGATTCTATTTCCACATATCTGGAGTCAGTAGAACTCATAGAATCTAGATTCTATTTCCACATATCTGGAGTCAGTAGAACTCATAGAATCTAGATTCTATTTCCACATATCTGGAGTCAGTAGAACTCATAGAATCTAGATTATATTTCCACACATCTGGAGTCAGTAGAACTCAGAGAATCTAGATTCTATTTCCACATATCTGGAGTCAGTAGAACTCAGAATCTAGATTCTATTTCCACATATCTGGAGTCAGTAGAACTCATAGAATATAGATTCTATTTCCACATATCTGGAGTCAGTAGAACTCATAGAATCTAGATTCTATTTCCACATATCTGGAGTCAGTAGAACTCATAGAATCTAGATTCTATTTCCACATATCTGGAGTCAGTAGAACTCAGAGAATCTAGATTCTATTTCCACATATCTGGAGTCAGTAGAACTCATAGAATCTAGATTCTATTTCCACATATCTGGAGTCAGTAGAACTCAGAGAATCTAGATTCTATTTCCACATATCTGGAGTCAGTAGAACTCAGAGAATCTAGATTCTATTTCCACCTCTGTTTTCTGCTGTAAGGTGAGCTGAGGTGCAGTAATGTGAACAGGGCAGCTTTAGACAGAGCGTGTTATTTATTAAGCTCAACGTGTTGCTGACGACTACCATACAGTACATCATAATTCAAGTGTATAAAATAGGGAACTGGTAACTCTTCCCCTTCCTCCGTTCCACCAGTTCGGAAAGGTAAGGAGGAGGTTTGGGCAGCATCCCAAATGGCACGCCATTCCCTATATAGTGCACTAGTTTTAACCAATGCCCTATGGGTCCTTCTTACAGTAGTACAACTTACAGTAGCTATAACCAGCCCTATGGGCCCTGGTCAAAAGTAGCGCAATATATAGGGAATAGGGTGCCATTTGGGCCTCAACCTTGGAGAGGGCTTAACCAGATGATAAAGCCCACACAGACAGACAGCGGTACAGGCCTTGGATACACAACGATGATGGATACACTGGTGGTCAACTTGTGATAAACTGGGCATGTGCAGAAGGAGCAGGTTAGTTACTAGTGTAGGATGGAGGGGGCGGGATCGGCACATGAGGGGGAGGGATCAGCACAGGACTAAAGGAGTAATAAGGTATCTGGGATCTGGGATCTATATACAGGTTAGTCATTTTGTGTTCTAATGTTTTCTATCTTCTTTATAAGACGTGTTGTTGTTCGATTGTTTGTTTCACATCCTCATCTGTCCAGCTCTCCTTCTGGAGAGTTTTGATCTGGTGGAAACAAGGGAAAGAGAATATATATGGATTCAAAATACCAACGATTCAGTTCTTCATATTTACTGTAACTACCAGGCATCACAACATATGAACAATAACATACAGTAGATAAACGTAAGGTTACTTGCGTAACCCCGGTTCTTTGATAATATGAGTGAGAGGTATCACATGTGGGAGTTCACTAAGTACAAATCAAAAACTCCATAAAAAGAGCCACTCTCCCACCCTCTGGTTATTTTCAAGCATGCTTCTCTTCCTCAAGGTATTGTGAGCATGGGAATGCAGTGAGACATCTCACTCATTATCAGAGAACCGGGTTATGCAAGTTTTCTTTAAAATACTTGTTAAGATGTATCACGTGGGGATATAGCCAACACCCTTATCGCAAGAAATATGCTCTCCAAAGCCAGGGAAGTCCCAACGTAGCAACCCTCAGAGGTCCTGAAACGAAGGGAGTACACACGAAGAAGGTGCAGAGAACCCCCTCAGGAAAAAACTCACAACTAAGTGAGTGACAGCCCAGTACAAGTCTCCGATCTCAACATAATGAGACATGTCCCATGAGGTCAACTCCTGTGTAGTAAAGACCCCTTCCTAAGATATATACAATGGTTCCCATGAATTGTCAGGATACAGTAAAAAAGAGAAAGTCCCACACTCTCCAGAGGATGGTATTCCGAAGGTGGTATTCCGAGGGTGGTAGCCCAATGAGCAAAGAGCATGACACCCTTCCCAAGTTCTCCTACAATCTGAACCGCACACACTGGACAACGACAGGGATGTTCTCCTACGGAAAGTAACAGGGTAAAAGCCATAGGCTCCAAGGTGCAACAATCAGAAAAAGTTGACCCCGCACAGAAAGGAGGTTAGGTAATTAACCTGGAAACGCTGGTAGAGCACAGTCCACCCATACACTACGGACGCAAGGGTAGTCGTAAAGCATCCGGGACAGGATGGAGAATTGTTTTGTTCGCTAGGGTATAAACCCTGCATGATGATAGCTGTCAGGACTGGTCGTAAGCAGGGTTGTAACTGCCGACCAGAAAATCACTGGTCATCGAGGGGCTCAAAGATGAGGAGGGAAAGCATATGGCATCACCCACCTTTCCTGGGTGTGTCAGCTCTTTCATCCCAAACGGCACGGTCACTTTGTTATAGGATGTAGTCTCCCCTATCCCTATCGGATCGTCGCTTCTACCAGGCTGCAGTAAGTCAGTCTGGATAGATACGGGAAGCGGGCTCTTTCAGAACGGAGCAGCCAGCGACGTGACATAAAACATCCACCAATATAGTTGAAGGAAGAAGGAAGCAACTGCAGTGCAGTGTTCCTAATCCTGGGCAGTAAGATCGCTACATCACTGGTATGTCTTGGCCCTGCTGCATGGAGGATAATTCCTCAGCCACTCGCTCCTGTGAGATGGGGAGGTAGAGCAGACAGTAGCCCGGTTGCATGAATCACAGTAAAAAACGGGCTGAGGAAAAGCAGAAGCTTTGTGAACTTGGGTCTCTGACACCTGTGAAATGGCTGTCTGGGTCTCTGATCCTGTGAAAGAGCTGTCTGGGTCTCTGATCCTGTGAAAGAGCTGTCTGGGTCTCTGATCCTGTGAAAGAGCTGTCTGGGTCTCTGATCCTGTGAAAGAGCTGTCTGGGTCTCTGATCCTGTGAAAGAGCTGTCTGGGTCTCTGATCCTGTGAAAGAGCTGTCTGGGTCTCTGATCCTGTGAAAGAGCTGTCTGGGTCTCTGGTCCTGTGAAAGAGCTGTCTGGGTCTCTGATCCTGTGAAAGAGCTGTCTGGGTCTCTGGTCCTGTGAAAGAGCTGTCTGGGTCTCTGGTCCTGTGAAAGAGCTGTCTGGGTCTCTGGTCCTGTGAAAGAGCTGTCTGGGTCTCTGATCCTGTGAAAGAGCTGTCTGGGTCTCTGATCCTGTGAGGGTGCCGCCCCTCCCCTTTTCCCTGAGATCCAGAAAGTAAAGTTAGGAATAACTATACTCACTGATCTCCATTTTTGTGCATTCCACACTTCTTCCGAATGACGACAGTGGGCCCGAACAACTCCTTGGGTGTCACTGGGGCATTGAGGAGGTCCACTTTCCTTTTTGCCTGTTAAACTGGATAAGCTCAGCCAAAGTGCTCTTTCTTGCTATGGCACTACGGGAGGCATGGAGGTTCAGGTCTGTAATTATACAGATCTCCTCCCAAGCATCTGGTTCTAGGGTGTCTGAGTCCAGTTGCTTTCCCGTCCTCCAGTAACTCAGCCTGATAGACCAACAATAAAGAGGTCACGTTGAAGGTTATATTTAGTATTTTTCTGAAAAACGGAAGCAGTCCTTCACCTTTTCAGGGAGTGAAGCTTCTGGTGACATTAGTCACAAGGAGCTTAGCTCTTAGCTTCCCTTGGCAAGCTGGTACTGTGGGGAGCAGTTCCTTTATCGGCGCTGTGTGTCTCTCCCGTCGACGGGCCCTTAGTCCCTACAGAAGATGGCCCACTTACAGACATGAAGGAGCCCAAACTCCACTGGAAGACGGGCAGCGCAAACGCACTCAGGGCCATCAGGTATGCGGGCCTGAGAGTGCGGGAAAAAGCGGTCAAGGATTTTCATGAGATGAATCCCATCGTCATCCTCGCCATCCCCTAACTCGCCTTCTCCAATACGTCGTCAGACAGTGAGGGAAGGGAGTGGAGGCTAGTCGGGGGTTATCTAGCTAGCAGCTACCTCGTGGTGAAGGTATGCCGTGGCTAGTTCAGTGCTGGCCCAAGGAAACCGAATGACTGTTTTCCTTCAGAAAAAGGCACAGGCGGTACCGTGAAGGCAGAGAGGGTTGTTTAGCTAACAAAACGGGTAAACGTATGTTAACTAGACTAAACAATGCTACTGTTTTGCAGGTAGGGTATGCTATTGAGGTTAGCTTGCCTCTCAGCGTCTGCTAACCGAGTCTCAATAGCTAGCAGCTACACTAGCTACCAACGGAGACTGAGAAGTAGAAAAGGGAATTTGAGGAGAGTTAGAGTAGTGACACTCTTCTGGTGAGGAAGAGAAGCGAGAATAAACAGAGGGCAGAAGAGTTTTATGGAAGTGAGGGTCTCACCTCATTTGCCACTCCATCTCCAACAGACGTTTTTGATTGGTACTTCCGAGACTAGGCGGTCATTAGCGAAAGCCCATATGTGATACATCAAAACCAGATATATCCTTTAAAGTTTTACTGGGATTTAATGTTTACAATGACATTTGTCATTGTTGTTATTTAGCAGACACTCTTATCCAGAACAACTTACAATCAGTGCATTAAACTAAAGTAGATTCTTTTGAAACACATACGATCACGATCATTGCAATTAAAACATTCTTCAAAATACCTGCTATGTGCAAAACCAATGCTAGTAAGAGTGAAGGTGGGGGATGAGGTGAGTGTCCCTCGTACTATGTAAAGCACTTTGAGTACCTTAGTTGGTAGGAAGGCGCTATATAAAAGGTGTAAATGCAATTAATTATTATTATTATTTATTGAGGAAAAACCTCAGTGTATAAGCCATGTTACCTGATGGATCCAGCCAGGAGAGGGTTAAAGGCATAGAGCCAGTCGTGCATCTCCTTGTCATTGCTGGCTTGGAGCAGTATGCCACGGTGCTCCGTACACACAGCAAACGCGTTCGGGGTCTGTTGGGGAAACACACAGAGGTACGGTATTGTTAAAATCAGCCATCTGCCCAGAGGAGGAAAAACACGCCATCTTCTGGGAGTATTTTCAAATGCAGTACATATATATACCTATAGTCTTTTCAAATGCTGTACATATACAGTGGGGAGAACAAGTATTTGATACACTGCCGATTTTGCAGGTTTTCCTACTTACAAAGCATGTAGAAGTCTGTCATTTTTATCATAGGTACACTTCAACTGTGAGAGATGGAATCTAAAACAAAAATCCAGAAAATCACATTATATGATTTTTAAATAATTAATTTGTATTTTATTGCATGACATAAGTATTTGATCACCGACCAACCAGTGAGAATTCCGGCTCTCACAGACCTGTTAGTTTTTCTTTAAGAAGCCCTCCTGTTCTCCACTCATTACCTGTATTAACTGCACCTGTTTGAACTCGTTACCTGTATAAAAGACACCTGTCCACACACTCAATCAAACAGACTCCAACCTCTCCACAATGGCCAAGGCCAGAGAGCTGTGTAAGGACATCAGGGATAAAATTGTAGACCTGAACAAGGCTGGGATGGGCTACAGGACAATAGGCAAGCAGCTTGGTGAGAAGGCAACAACTGTTTGCGCAATTATTAGAAAATGGAAGACGTTCAAGATGATGGTCAATCTCCCTCGGTCTGGGGCACCATACAAGATCTCACCTCGTGGGGCATCAATGATCATGAGGAAGGTGAGGGATCAGCCCAGAACTACACGGCAGGACCTGGTCAATGACCTGAAGAGAGCTGGGACCACAGTCTCAAAGAAAACCATTAGTAACACACTACGCCGTCATGGATTAAAATCCTGCAGCGCACGCAAGGTCCCCCTGCTCAAGCCAGCGCATGTCCAGGCCCGTCTGAAGTTTGCCAATGACCATCTGGATGATCCAAAGGAGGAATGGGAGAAGGTCATGTGGTCTGATGAGACAAAAATAGAGCTTTTTGGTCTAAACTCCACTCGCCGTGTTTGGAGGAAGAAGAAGGATGAGTACAACCCCAAGAACACCATCCCAACCGTGAAGCATGGAAGTGGAAACATCATTCTTTGGGGATGCTTTTCTGCAAAGGGGACAGGACGACTGCACCGTATTGAGGGGAGGATGGATGGGGCCATGTATCGCGAGATCTTGGCCAACAACCTCCTTCCCTCAGTAAGAGCATTGAAGATGGATCGTGGCTGGGTCTTGACAAGGAGTGGCTCCGTAAGAAGCATCTCAAGGTCCTGGAGTGGCCTAGCCAGTCTCCAGACCTGAACCCAATAGAAAATCTTTGGAGGGAGCTGAAAGTCCGTATTGCCCAGCGACACCCCTGAAACCTGAAGGATCTGTATGGAGGAGTGGGCCAAAATCCCTGCTGCAGTGTGTGCAAACTTGGTCAAGAACTACAGGAAACGTATGATCTCTGTAATTGCAAACAAAGGTTTCTGTACCAAATATTAAGTTCTGTTTTTCTGATGTATCAAATACTTATGTCATGCAATAAAATGCAAATTAATTACTTAAAAATCATACAATGTGATTTTCTGGATTTTTGTTTTAGATTCCGTCACTCACAGTTGAAGAGTACCTATGATAAAAATGACAGACTTCTACATGCTTTGTAAGTGGGAAAACCTGCAAAATCGGCAGTGTATCAAATACTTGTTCTCCCCACTGTACATATAGTTACGGACAGATATATTGGCACCAGATATATTGGCACCATTGCACTTTTCTTACATAATTCCCTATTTCTTTTAAAATTAGTTTAAATTGAAAAAGAAAATTGTTCTCCCCACTTTGTTATTGGATTTTCAACATTGCAGAACTAATTTTATTTATGTAAACTTAATTAACTTAATCTTAAATAAAAACAAATGGGATAGACAATATTATTGGCTCTCCGGAGCCAGTACTTGTTTGCACAGTCTTTGGCCAGGTAAGCGCTTCTTGTAGCCATCAATGAGCTTGCTGCACTTTCTACTGGCAATTAGCTCCAATTCTTCAATGTTTAAGGAGTGCTCTCCACCAACTGCTATGTGATGTGATTCAGATCTGAACTCTTCTTTGGCCAATCCAGAACAGTCCAGCCTTTCTTCTTGAACATTCCAGGTTGCTTTTGATGTGTGTTTAGGTTTGTTGTCCTGCTGGAAGATCCACCACCTTCAATAGACAGTTTCTGGACACTGGGTTGAACATTTGACTCCAAAAAACTTTATAATCTACTGATTTCATGATGTCTTGCACACATTCAAGGGCCCCACTACCAGAGCCTTAATGTTTTGTGGACTAATTAAACAAAATTAGAGCACTTTGGTAATACAGATCAGTGCAGTGTTTACAACAGTTGCACTGTGGGTCTTCCAGCAGGAAAACGACTCCAAACACCTATGAATGGCTCAAGAAGAGATGCTGGACTGTTCTGGATTGGCCAATTAAGAGTTAAAGGTGTCGGGTAAGGGGTGTAAAGGTGTCAGGTAAAGGTCTGTAAATGTGTGTAAAGGTGTCAGGTGGAGGTTTTAAAGATGTGTAAAGGTGCCATGTAAAGGTGTCAGGTAGGGGTGTCAGGTTAAGGTGTCAGGTAGAGGTGTCAGGTTAAGGTGTCAGGTTAAGGTGTCAGGTAGAGGCGTCAGGGTAAGGTGTCAGGTAAAGGTGTTGAAAAGTGTCATATAAAAGGTGCGTTAAGGTGTGTTAAGGTGTGTTAAGGTGTGTTAAGGTGTATTAAGGTGTATTAAGGTGTATTAAGGTGTATTAAGGTGTGTTAAGGTGTGTTAAGGTGTATTAAGGTGTGTTAAGGTGTGTCAAGGTGTGTTGGAAGGTAAAAGGGTACCAACCTTAAGCATGGTCTGCTGGTCCTCGCTGTACTCGACACGGGCAGAGGAGAGGTTGAGGATGGCTCTCTCCACGCTGTCTCTCTCTGTATTGTAGATATAGACGTACGGCCGTCTCACCACCACATAGCGCTTCACCCAGCCGTTGGTATTAGGCTCCAGGAAATGCAAGTAGCCCTTCTTTGACACGATGGGGCTGGTGGGAAGATCAAGACTGTTACTACACTTGTTCACTTTTCACGCTATCATGTCGACTCGAACGAAACTTTGCTGGGTCTGATATTTTATTTTTCACATTGTCGTTTGCAGGACGCGAGCAGCAAATATGGTGGATAGGTAACCAGGCCAGCTCAGTAGAGCTTGGCGCGTTTTGGCTCAGTAGTGTGAAAAGCACTTTGATCAGGTAAATCCCACAAGTTTACTAAGCAATAAATCAATTAACCAATAAATCAATCAACCAATCTCTGGAGCCCCTCACCTGACCCGGATCTCTTGGATGTCTGGTACAAAGCGGCGCACCCTGGGTTTAACCTCCGGGGGGACAACCACACCAGGAGACTTCTTGACCTCTCCATCCCACTGTGAGTAGTCAGGGTTGGGGCTGGCACAGTGGGAGCGAAGCTTGGGGACTCTGGGGGAGAGACGGAGGAAGAACAGTTTCCCATGTGGGGATAGACCATAGAGATTGTTAGAGGACTCATCTTGGATATAACCCGTTTTAGCATGGATATTGACATTGAGGGCGTCCACCATTTTAAAGTAGTCAATGGCAGAGCATCGCATTAGTGGAAACCAAAACTGTTCTCAGGGCAGGTCTGCCGGTTTTGACTAGCAGAAATTACTTTTTGTAGCAGGTTAGGATAATTAACGTTGCAGGTTAGGAAAAGGGTTAGCTAAAATGCTAAAATGTTCACTGACATGGCGCAAACATATCTAGCTACAACCATGGGATAGACAGCCTGACATACAATGAAGGTTAGTGGCTACTAGGCATACTGGCAACCATGTACACTTCCAACAGTGAGTGCAATACATACCAGGTAACACTAGGTGTCAGTGATGGCCGGTTTAAATGGGGAGGATGGGTTCATATCAGGTAACACTAGGTGTCAGTGATGGCCGGTTTAAATGGGGAGGATGGGTTCATATCAGGTAACACTAGGTGTCAGTGATGGCCGGTTTAAATGGGGAGGATGGGTTCATAGCAATGGCTGGAGCGGAATAAATGGATTGGTATCAAACACATCAAACACCTGGATTACCATGTGATTGATTACCATGTGATTGATTACCATGTGATTGATTACCATGTGATTGATTACCATGTGATTGATACCAGTCCGTTTACTCCATTTCATCCATCCATTATTATGAGTCGTCCTCCCCTCACCAGCCTCCTCTGGTAGGTGCCTTTAGGTGTGGTGTGTGGTGGCAGGCCAGGAGCATCTGAGTCCAGTCTTGCCATAATCTCAGAAACCCAAAACTAAAATGTAATAATTGTGTCAGATGCTGGATTATGTTCTGGATGCTGGATTATGTTCCAGTCCATTTACTCCGTTCTGGATGCTGGATTATGTTCTGGATGCTGGATTATGTTCTGGATGCTGGATTATGTTCTGGATGCTGGATTAAGTTACGTGAAACCACCCACAAGAGATTAGTCTTGCCATAGCAACCCTGAGTCTGTTAGTGTTGTGTGTAACGGCAGCAGAAGTGTGTTATTACTGACCTGAGTGCTTTAGTCTTGGGGTAGCATCCCTCCACCAGTGAGGGGCACGTCGAGGAGGGGGTGAGGGTGTTGAGGGCCGTGGCAGAGGTCGACTCCCTCAGCAGAGTCACTGACATCTCAGACAGCTGGAAACACACACCACAACAGCATGTCAAAACGCACACACACACACACACACACACACACACACACACACATGTACGCACACACACACACACACACACACACACACACACACACACACATGTACGCACACACGTACGCACACACACACACGTACGCACACACGTACGCATGCACACACACACACACACACACACACGTACACGTACACACACACAAACACATCTAAGTACTTCAAACAGACATGAAAGCATCACAGTAAATGGCACAGGAAGCAGACAGACATGAAAAGCATCCCAGGAGGAAGCCTACCTTGTTTTCACTGGCGCTGACACACACGTGGCTGTACTCTCTGTTGAAGGAGTGGGTGAGCAGCCGCAGACACTGGTGAGTGAGAGAGAGATAAATAGAGCTTTAAGTCTCTGAGCAATGGTTCCCTGAGGAGAAGGCTTATCTGGGCCACAACAACATTTCAAACTCAAGCATAGCCACAGGAAGTAGGGGTGCTGGGGATGCTGCAGCTGATCAATAGAAATAATTCTGCCCCAAAATTATTATTTTTTTACACCAAAATTATATTACTCGTGTCTGAACAGACATAAAATCATTCAAAATACTACACCAGAGCATTACATTTCTATGGTTGGTTGCGGCTGTCAGTTTGCCTTTCACAAATGTCTAATTAAAATCATAAGAAAACCGTAGGCCTACCGTTTGGAAAGGAAATGCCTACTGCTGAGAAGAGGAGACTAATCATTCTGTAGAAGCTAACAACAGCACTGCTTCTCAAAGTAACTTATCTGGAGATATTGACACGAGCACATCACCCATGCTTCATCTTCATCATTGGGTAAGTCAGTGTCACTGTTTATTCTTTAGCCTGTAAACAAACACCAGAAATATACAGTATATAGATATACTGTATATACAGTATATATCACGATCTCTGTTAGGAAAATTTGGTGCCGGACAAGTGACTGGGAAGATTTAAATTTATCGGACATTTGAGAAATGTACTGGTCATCCATATACATCGGGATGTGTAACCTATTAGGTTGTCCACCCACGCAGCTAGCACCATCAATAAACAAGGGACATTGGCCAAATCAGCCACATTTACATGTAGGGTGTAGGGTGTAGGTGTATGGTTTAGGGAGTAGGGTGTACGTTGTGTCTCTGTTTTAACTGAGTGACCATTTCTCTGTTTTGACTGAGTGACCGTTTCTCTGTTTTGACTGAGTGACCGTTTCTCTGTTTTGACTGAGTGACAGTTTCTCTGTTTTGACTGAGTGACCGTTTCTCTGTTTTGACTGAGTGACCATTTCTCTGTTTTGACTGAGTGACCGTTTCTCTGTTTTGACTGAGTGACCATTTCTCTGTTTTGACTGAGTGACCATTTCTCTGTTTTGACTGAGTGACCGTATCTCTGTTTTGACTGAGTGACCGTTTCTCTGTTTTGACTGAGTGACCGTTTCTCTGTTTTGACTGAGTGACCGTTTCTCTGTTTTGACTGAGTGACTGACAGAGTCAGATCTTTTCGGCACCATCAACTGGTTTAAACCTTCACAAAAGTTTTGAAGAGGCTAGATTACAGTAATTACTAAGAAAGGCTAGTGCCCAACAAATGACAGCAATAGAGTAATGCTATGTATTTTACAGCAGGCCTGGGCTACTTACAGAGCAATCGGAAAGAATTCAGACCCCTTGACTTTTTCCATATTTTGTTGCATTACAGACTTTTTTTTACAGTTTTTTTTGTTGTTATGTCTGCATCAATCTATACACATTACTCCATAATGACAAAGCAAAAACTGGTTTTTAGACATTTTTGCAACTTTTTTTAACTGAAATATCACATTTACGTAAGTATTCAAAACCTTTACTTAACTACTTTGTTGAAGCACCTTTGTCAGTGATTACAGCCTCAAGTCTTCTTGGGTATGACGCTACAAGCTTGGCACACCTGTATTTGGGGTAGTTTCTCCCATTCTTCTCTGCAGATCCTCTCAAGCTCTGTCAAATTGGATGGCACACGCCACTGCACAGCTATTTTCAGGTCCCTCCAGAGATGTTCGATCTGGATCCAGGCTCAGGCTGGGGCACTCAAGGACATTCAAAGACTTCTCCTGAAGCCACTCCTGCCTTGTCTTGGCTGTGTGCTTAGGGTCGTTGTCCTGCTGGAAGGTGAATATTTTCCACAGTCTGAGGTCCTGAGCGCTCTGGAGCAGGTTTCATCAAATATCTCTCTGTACTTTGCTCCGTTGATCTTTCCCATGATCCTGACTAGTCTCCCAGTCCCTGCCGCTGAAAAACATCCCCCCAGTATGATGCTGCCACCACCATGCTTCACCGTAGGGATGGTGCCAGGTTTCCTCCAGACGTGACGCTTGGCATTCAGGCCAAAGAGTTCAATCTTGGTTTCATCAGACCAGAGAATCTTGTTTCTCATAGTCTGAGAGTCTTCAGGTGCCTTTTGGCAAACTCCAAGCGGGCTGTCATGTGCCTTTTTCTGAGGAGTGGATTCCGTCTGGCCACGGTACCATAAAGACCTGATTTGTGGAGTGCTGCAGAGATGGTTGTCCTTCTGGAAGGTTCTCCCATCTCCACAGAGGAACTCTGGAGCTCTGTCAGTGTGACCATAGGATTCTTGGTTACCTCCCTGACCAAGGCCCTTCTCCCCCGATTGCTCAGTGTGGCCGGGTGAGCAGCTCTAGGAAGAGTCTTGGTTGTTCCAAACTCCTTCCATTTAAGAGTGATTGAGGCCACTGTGTTCTTGGGGACCTTCAATGCTGCAGACATTTTTTGGTACCCTTCTCCAGATCTGTGCTTCAACACAATCCTGTCTCAGAGCTCTACGGACAATTCCTTAGACCTTATGGCTTGGTTTTTGCTCTGACATGCACTGTCAGTTTAGGGATCTTATATAGACAGGTGTGTGCCTTTCCAAACAGGATGCACCTGAGCTCAATTTCGAGACTCATAGCAAAGGGTCTGAATACTTATGTAAATAAGGTATTCCTGTTTTTTATTTTTAATACATTTGCAAACATTTCTGAAAACCTGTTTTTACTTTGTCATTATGGGGTATTGTGTGTAGATTTATGATAATTTTTTTCTTAAACTAAATACAGAGCACACAATTAAAAAGACAGATCAAACTTAATTTAACCAATGAAAATGTCTCAACAGAGTGAAACAAAGCACGTTTTGTATATTTAAAAAACTGGTTTGGATTAATAAATAGACCTACAATAATAAAAATGAAAATAATGATAAATACGAAAAAATAAATAAACAAAGTTACAAAATTGCATCCTACCTGAATAGGGAGTTGCATAGTAGCCTGCATGGCCATTTGTTAAATATTCTTCTAATTTATTTTATCATGTAAATTATGTAGAATTGCATGAAATGTGGTTAGAAAAGGCTACATTTTTTCCCAGACACTGTAGCAACAAAAAAACCCATGTGTGGAAATCCAAAAAATGTGTATGCTAAACTGTATGCCACTACGCAAATGCGATTATAGATGCATGCAATGCAAGCCAAAACATCTTCCTGCGGCTATGCACGCAAGCAAGAATGGGAATATTTAAGTAACAAGGTTACAACTTAATTCTAATACGATTTTTAAGAAGAGACACTGACCTTAGCGGCTAGCTCCCTCTGCCTCTCGTTGGGGGCGTCAGCTGTGGGGCTGAGACTGAGGTCCTGGGTGTGGCCCTCGGAAGGCTGAGAGGACTCACTCTGCTCCACAGACACACAGGACAGCAACCCTTCCTGACCCAGCAGCAGGGAGGACTCTAGCTTCTCCCTCAGGAGCAGGTAGTGTCTTGTCTTCTCCACCTGAATGGAACAGATAGACGTAGATGTAGTAGGGTGTAGTAGGTTGTAGTAGGGTGTAGGGTGTAGTAGGGTGTAGAGTGTATGGTGTAGGTATAGATGTAGTAGGGTGTAGTAGGATGTAGGTATAGATGTAGTAGGGTGTAGTAGGATGTAGGTATAGATGTAGTAGGGTGTAGTAGGATGTAGGTATAGATGTAGTAGGGTGTAGTAGGGTGTAGGTATAGATGTAGTAGGGTGTAGGTATAGATGTAGTAGGGTGTAGGTATAGATGTAGTAGGGTGTAGGTATAGATGTAGTAGGGTGTAGTAGGATGTAGGTATAGATGTAGTAGGGTGTAGTAGGATGTAGGTATAGATGTAGTAGGGTGTAGTAGGATGTAGGTATATATGTAGTAGGGTGTAGTAGGATGTAAGTATAGATGTAGTAGGGGGTAGTAGGGTGTAGGTATAGATGTAGTAGGGTGTAGTAGGATGTAGGTATAGATGTAGTAGGGTGTAGGTATAGATGTAGTAGGGTGTAGGTATAGATGTAGTAGGGTGTAGTAGGATGTAGGTATAGATGTAGTAGGGTTTAGTAGGATGTAGGTATAGATGTAGTAGGGTGTAGGGTGTAGGTATAGATGTAGTAGGGTGTAGTAGGATGTAGGTATAGATGTAGTAGGGTGTAGTAGGATGTAGGTATAGATGTAGTAGGGTGTAGTAGGATGTAGGTATATATGTAGTAGGGTGTAGTAGGATGTAAGTATAGATGTAGTAGGGGGTAGGTATAGATGTAGTAGGGTGTAGTAGGATGTAGGTATAGATGTAGTAGGGTGTAGTAGGATGTAGGTATAGATGTAGTAGGGTGTAGTAGGGTGTAGGTATAGATGTAGTAGGGTGTAGTAGGGTGTAGGTATAGATGTAGTAGGGTGTAGTAGGGTGTAGGTATAGATGTAGTAGGGTGTAGTAGGGTGTAGGTATAGATGTAGTAGGGTGTAGGTATAGATGTAGTAGGGTGTAGGTATAGATGTAGTAGGGTGTAGGTATAGATGTAGTAGGGTGTAGTAGGATGTAGGTATAGATGTAGTAGGGTGTAGTAGGATGTAGGTATAGGTGTAGTAGGGTTTAGTAGGGTATAGGGTGTAGGTATAGATGTAGTAGGGTGTAGTAGGGTGTAGGTATAGATGTAGTAGGGTGTAGGTATAGATGTAGTAGGGTGTAGGTATAGATGTAGTAGGGTGTAGTAGGATGTAGGTATAGATGTAGTAGGGTGTAGTAGGATGTAGGTATAGATGTAGTAGGGTGTAGTAGGATGTAGGTATAGGTGTAGTAGGGTTTAGTAGGGTATAGGGTGTAGGTATAGATGTAGTAGGGTGTAGTAGGGTGTAGGTATAGATGTAGTAGGGTGTAGGTATAGATGTAGTAGGGTGTAGTAGGGTGTAGGTATAGATGTAGTAGGGTGTAGTAGGATGTAGGTATAGATGTAGTAGGGTGTAGTAGGATGTAGGTATAGATGTAGTAGGGTGTAGTAGGATGTAGGTATAGATGTAGTAGGGTGTAGTAGGATGTAGGTATAGGTGTAGTAGGGTTTAGTAGCGTGTAGGGTGTAGGTGTATATGTAGGGTGTAGATAGATAGATAGATAGATAGATAGATAGATAGATAGATAGATAGATAGATAGATAGATAGATAGATAGATAGATAGATAGATAGATAGATAGATAGATAGATAGATAGATAGATAGATAGATAGATAGATAGATAGATAGATAGATAGATAGATAGATAGATAGATAGATAGATAGATAGATAGATAGATAGATAGATAGATAGATAGATAGATAGATAGGCACTTTATTAATCCCTTAGGGGAAACTTCTAAAGTGTAGTGTATAGTGTATAGAGAGTAGGGTATAGGGTGTAGGTGTAGGGTATAAGTGTAGGTCTAAGGTGTTGGTGTAGGGTGTAGGTTTAGGGTATAGGTGTAAGGTTTAGGGTATAGGTGTAGGGTATAGGGGATAAGTGTAAGGTGTAGTTGTAGGGTGTAGGTGTAGGGTATGGGGTGTAAGGTGCAGTTGTAAGTGCAGGGTATAGGGTATAGGTGTAAGGTATAGTTGTAGGGTGTAGGTGTAGGGTATGGGGTGTAGTTGTAAGGTGTAGGTGTTGGTGTAGGGTATAGGGTGTAGGTGTAGGGCGTAGGGTCTAGGTGTAGGTATTGGGTGTAGGGTGCAGTGGTAGAGTGTATGGGTAGGGGTAGGTTGTAGGTGTAGGGTATAGGGTATAGGTGTAGGGTAAAGGTGTAGGGTGAAGGTGTAGGGTAAAGGTGTAGGGTAAAGGTGTAGGGTAAAGGTATAGGTGTAGGGTATAGGTGTAGGGTAAAGGTATAGGTGTAGGGTAAAGGTGTAGGGTGAAGGTATAGGTGTAGGGTAAAGGTGTAGGGTAAAGGTGTAGGGTAAAGGTGTAGGGTAAAGGTATAGGTGTAGGGTATAGGTGTAGGGTAAAGGTATAGGTGTAGGGTATAGGTGTAGGGTAAAGGTATAGGTGTAGGGTAAAGGTGTAGGGTGAAGGTGTAGGGTAAAGGTATAGGTGTAGGGTATAGGTGTAGGTGTAGGGTATAGGTGTAGGGTAAAGGTATAGGTGTAGGGTAAAGGTGTAGGGTAAAGGTGTAGGGTGAAGGTATAGGTGTAGGGTAAAGGTGTAGGGTGAAGGTGTAGGGTAAAGGTATAGGTGTAGGGTATAGGTGTAGGTGTAGGGTATAGGTGTAGGGTAAAGGTATAGGTGTAGGGTAAAGGTGTAGGGTAAAGGTGTAGGGTGAAGGTATAGGTGTAGGGTAAAGGTATAGGTGTAGGGTAAAGGTATAGGTGTAGGGTAAAGGTATAGGTGTAGGGTAAAGGTATAGGTGTAGGGTAAAGGTGTAGGGTGAAGGTGTAGGGTTAAGGTATAGGTGTAGGGTAAAGGTGTAGGGTAAAGGTGTAGGGTATAGGTGTAGGGTAAAGGTATAGGTGTAGGGTAAAGGTGTAGGGTGAAGGTGTAGGGTATAGGTGTAGGGTATAGGTGTAGGGTATAGGTGTAGGGTAAAGGTATAGGTGTAGGTTAAAGGTGTAGGGTGAAGGTGTAGGGTATAGGTGTAGGGTATAGGTGTAGGGTATAGGTGTAGGGTAAAGGTATAGGTGTAGGGTATAGGGTATAGGTGTAGGGTATAGGGTATAGGTGTAGGGTATAGGTGTAGGGTAAAGGTATAGGTGTAGGGTATAGGTGTAGGGTATAGGTGTAGGGTAAAGGTATAGGTGTAGGGTATAGGTGTAGGTGTAGGGTATAGGTGTAGGGTAAAGGTATAGGTGTAGGGTATAGGTGTAGGGTAAAGGTGTAGGGTAAAGGTGTAGGGTAAAGGTGTAGGGTAAAGGTATAGGTGTAGGGTATAGGTGTAGGGTAAAGGTGTAGGTGTAGGGTATAGGTGTAGGGTATAGGTGTAGGGTAAAGGTGTAGGTGTAGGGTATAGGTGTAGGGTGTAGGTGTAGGGTATGGGGTGTAGTTGTAAGGTGTAGGTGTAGGGTATAGGGTATAGGTGTAGGGCGTAGGGTCTAGGTGTAGGGTATAGGGGATAAGTGTAAGGTGTAGTTGTAGGGTATAGGTGTAGGGTATAGGTGTAGGGTATAGGTGTATGGTAAGGTGTAGGGTATAGGTGTAGGGTATAGGTGTAGGGTATAGGTGTAGGGTATAGGTGTAGGGTATAGGTGTAGGGTATAGGTGTAGGGTATAGGTGTAGGGTAAAGGTGTAGGGTATAGGTGTAGGGTATAGGTGTAGGGTAAAGGTGTAGGGTATAGGTGTAGGGTATAGGTGTAGGGTATAGGTGTAGGGTATAGGTGTAGGGTATAGGTGTAGGGTATAGGTGTAGGGTATAGGTGTAGGGTAAAGGTGTAGGGTAAAGGTGTAGGGTATAGGTGTAGGGTATAGGTGTAGGGTAAAGGTGTAGGGTAAAGGTGTAGGGTATAGGTGTAAGGTGTAGGTGTAGGGTATAGGTGTAGGGTATAGGTGTAGGGTAAAGGTGTAGGGTAAAGGTGTAGGGTATAGGTGTAGGGTATAGGTGTAGGGTAAAGGTGTAGGGTAAAGGTGTAGGGTATAGGTGTAGGGTATAGGTGTAGGGTAAAGGTGTAGGGTAAAGGTGTAGGGTATAGGTGTAGGGTATAGGTGTATGGTAAGGTGTAGGGTATAGGTGTAGGGTATAGGTGTAGGGTATAGGTGTAGGGTAAAGGTGTGTAGGTGTAGGCTTTAATCGTAGGGTGTAGGGTATAGTACAATATACCTCCTGTAGGAGGCTGAGTTTCTTCAGTTCCCACTGGTGGTCCAGAATGAGGCTGTCACTGCGTGGCCTCCACCCAGCCAGGTTCTCTTCCCCTCGAACGTATGCCACCGAGGTGTCCAGCACCCGCCGACATCTTCTCTGCATTCCTGGGGGGAGTGAAAGAGGTCAATGGTTAGAGGTCAGGGGTCAGACAGACAAAGAAGAATCGATATCTGTCTCAGTTTTCTTTTGATTCTTTGCATGTTATCTCCTCGTCTCCTTTTAAACCGGTGCCTCCCCTTCAGACCTTCTCCTCCAATGCATTTTGAGAAAGAGGCAGGAAGATGAATTTAGAAAGAGTTGTAGAAATACAGACAAAGGTGAAGCTCAAAGGAGAAAGTGTCTCACCTGGGCTCCCATGATCCGCCAGGTGACACAAGCTGACCTCGTACACACCTGTCACGCGGTTACTGGACAGAGAATGAAAGAACAGACAGACAGAACTCTGGGTTCATTTCATGATCATTGCTTCCATTGATTTAACAACCATCTTTCAGGAATGCAACCATGGCGAACGACTGTGGAGTTACTGTGGTGAGAAACAGTAACAGATTGATTTGATGGTTTATTTCATGGTAATTTATTCAGGAATGCAACAGAAGAAAATAATTTTTCTGCTAATAATAATAAGAGATGTTCAAGTCACCCCTCTGCTGTCCTCAGGGTTCCGGTGCCAAACAGGTTTCGGATGGAGCGGGAGGCCGGGAGTTTAGCGTCTCGAGAGTAGAACACCATGCAGAAATCTTTGGTTATGACTGTGGGCTGAGTGCAGTTCTCCATCTGATCATAACATCAGATACAGTCAGTTAAATTCAGTAAGGTTCATTTTGGATACAGTACTGTAAATTAGGACTAAGTGCAGGGATCATCTATGATACATTAAGATCTCCTAAAAGTTCCCCTGAAAGGTGAGCAGTCAGTAAGCAGAAACTCCTGAGAGGTGAGCAGTCAGTAAGCATGGAGCAGAGACTTCTGATCTGGTGAGCAGTCAGGAAGCATGGAGCAGAGACTACTGAGAGGTGAGCAGTCAGGAAGCAGAGACTCCTGAGAGGTGAGCAGTCAGGAAGCATGGAGCAGAGACTCCTGAGAGGTGAGCAGTCAGAAAGCATTGAGAAGAGACTCAAGAGAGGTGAGCAGTCAGGAAGCAGAGACTCCTGAGAGGTGAGCAGTCAGGAAGCATGGAGCAGAGACTACTGAGAGGTGAGCAGTCAGGAAGCATGGAGCAGAGACTACTGAGAGGTGACCAGTCAGGTAGCAGAGACTCCTGAGAGGTGAGCAGTGAGGAAGCAGAGACTCCTGAGAGGTTAGCAGTCAGTAAGCAGAGACTCCTGAGAGTTGAGCAGTCAGGAAGCATAGAGCAGAGACTCCTGAGAGGTGAGCAGTCAGGAAGCAGAGACTCCTGAGAGGTGAGCAGTCAGGAAGCAGAGACTCCTGAGAGGTGAGTAGTCAGGAAGAATGGAACAGAGACTCCTGAGAGGTAAGCAGTAAGGAAGCATGGATCAGAGACTCCTGAGAGGTGAGCAGTCAGGAAGCATGGAGCAGAGACTCCTGAGAGGTTAGCAGTCAGGAAGCATGGAGCAGAGACTCCTGAGAGGTGAGCAGTCAGGAAGCAGAGACTCCTGAGAGGTGAGCAGTCAGGAAGCATGGAGCAGAGACTCCTGAGAGGTGATTAGTCAGGAAGCATGGAGCAGAGACTCCTGAGAGGTGAGCAGTCAGGAAGCATGGAGCAGAGACTACTGAGAAGTGAGCAGTCAGGAAGCATGGAGCAGAGACTCCTGAGAGGTGAGCAGTCAGAAAGCCGAGACTCCTGAGAGGTGAGCAGTCAGGAAGAATGGAGCAGAGACTCCTGAGAGGTGAGCAGTCAGTAAGCATGGAGCAGAGACTCCTGAGAGGTGAGCAGTCAGGAAGCATGGAGCAGAGACTCCTGAGAGGTGAGCAGTCAGGCAGCATGGAGCAGAGACTCCTGAGAGGTGAGCAGTCTGGAAGCAGAGACTCCTGAGTGGTGAGCAGTCAGGAAGCATGGAACAGAGACTACTGAGAGGTGAGCAGTCAGGAAGCAGAGACACCTGAGAGGTGAGCAGTCAGGAAGCATGGAGCAGAGACTACTGAGAGGTGAGCAGTAAGGAAGCAGAGACTCATGAGAGGTGAGCAGTCAGGAAGTATGGAGCAGAGACTCCTGAGAGGTGAGCAGTCAATACGCATGGAGCAGAGACTCCTGAGAGGTGAGCAGTCAGGCAGCATGGAGCAGAGACACCTGAGAGGTGAGCAGTTGGGAAGCATGGAGCAGAGACTCCTGAGAGGTGAGCAGTCAGGCAGCATGGAGCAGAGACTCCTGAGAGTTGAGCAGTCAGTAAGCATGGAGCAGAGACTCCTGAGAGGTGAGCAGTCAGTAAGCATGGAGCAGAGACTCCTGAGAGGTGAGCAGTCAGGAATTATGGAGCAGAGACTCCTGAGAGGGGTAAGCAGTCAGGCAGCATGGAGCAGAGACTCCTGAGAGGTGAGCAATCAGGATGCATGGAGCAGAGACTCCTGAGGGGTGAGCAATCAGGAAGCAGAGACTCCTGAGAGGTGAGCAATCAGGAAGCAGAGACTCCTGAGAGGTGAGCAGTCTGGAAGCATGGAGCAGAGACTCCTGAGAGGTGAGCAGTCAGGAAGCAGAGACTCCTGAGAGGTGAGCAGTCAGGAAGCATGGACCAGAGACTCCTGAGGGGTGAGCAGTCAGGAAGCAGAGACTCCTGAGAGGTGAGTAATCAGGAAGCATGGAGCAGAGACTCCTGAGAGGTGAGCAGTCAGTAAGCATGGAGCAGAGACTTCTGATCTGGTGAGCAGTCAGGAAGCATGGATATGAGACTCCTGAGAGGTGAGCAGTCAGGAAGCATGGAGCAGAGACTCCTGAGAGGTGAGCAGTCAGAAAGCAGTGAGTAGAGACTACTGAGAGGTGAGCAGTCAGGAAGCAGAGACTCTTGAGAGGTAAGCATTCAGGAAGCATGGAGCAGAGACTACTGAGAGGTGAGCAGTCAGGAAGCATGGAGCAGAGACCACTGAGAGGAGAGCAGTCAGGAAGCATGGAGCAGAGACTCCTAGGAGGTGAGCAGTCAGTTAGCAGAGACTCCTGAGAGGTGAGCAGTCAGGAAGCAGAGACTCCTGAGAGGTGAGCAGTCAGGAAGCATGGAGCAGAGACTCCTGAGAGGTCAGTCAGTAGTCAGGAAGCAGACACTCCTGTTAATGCAGTTATATTGTCTCCAGCTGCAGGTGAACTAACAGTATGGCTGGCTAAAACAAAACTGAAAATACCAGTGGTTGTGATTTCAGAGTTCTGAAATACAAATGCAACTGACAAAATCTGAACCAGTCCAGTTAAGATGAGTAGACATTCTCAGATTGTCTCTGTGGAGCTAGCTTTACAATGACCTATAAATAGGCAGACACGTACAGTTACATATAACTATGTTTATTTTTTATTTATTTAACTAGTCAAGTCAGTTAAGAACAAATTCTTATTTACAATGACAGCCTGGGAACAGTGGGTTAACTGCCTTGTTCAGGGGCAGAACGACAGATTTTTACCTTGTCAGCTCTGGGATTCAATCCAGCAACCGTTTACGGGCCCAACGCTCTAACCACTCGGCTACCTCTAGGTAGGCTGACAAAAGTAATGTATTGTATAAAACACTATATACAACGATATACTATATACTGTATATAACTATATAATATGTTACCTCTAGGTAGGCCGACAAGGTCATGTAGATCTTTTCTCCGTAGGGAGTGACACGGTTTAGGAGAAGGGAGTTGTGCATGGCGCTGTCCCAGGCAGCCTCGAAGCGATAGAATGTCCTGAGGGGGAGTGCAGGAATGGAGGGATGGAGGGAGGAGAGGGATGGAGGGAGGAGAGGAGTTAACTATGCAGAGATAACGACTGAGCAGAGAGATCCTGTCTGTCTGTCTGTCTGTCTGTCTGTCTGTCTGTCTGTCTGTGATGAACGCTACTAACATAGTGGTCTCTGTCTGTCTGTCTGTCTGTCTGTCTGTCTGTCTGTCTGTCTGTCTGTCTGTCTGTCTGTCTGTCTGTCTGTCTGTCTGTCTGTCTGTCTGTCTGTCTGTCTGTCTGTCTGTCTCTGATGAATGCTACTAACATAGTGGGCTCTGGCCTGTCTGTCTGTCTGTCTGTCTGTCTGTCTGTCTGTCTGTCTGTCTGTCTGTCTGTCTGTCTGTCTGTCTGTCTGTCTGTCTCTGATGAATGCTACTAACATAGTGGTCTCTGGTCTGTCTGCCTGTCTCTGATGAATGCTACTAACATAGTGGTCTCTGGCCTGTCTGTCTGTCTGTCTGTGATGAACGCTACTAACATAGTGGTCTCTGGCCTGTCTGTCTGTCTGTCTCTGATGAATGCTACTAACATAGTGGTCTCTGTCTGTCTGTCTGTCTGTCTGTCTGTCTGTCTGTCTGTCTGTCTGTCTGTCTGTCTGTCTGTCTGTCTGTGATGAACGCTACTAACATAGTGGTCTCTGTCTGTCTGTCTGTCTGTCTGTCTGTCTGTCTGTCTGTCTGTCTGTCTGTCTGTCTGTCTGTCTGTCTGTCTGTCTGTCTGTCTCTGATGAATGCTACTAACATAGTGGGCTCTGGCCTGTCTGCCTGTCTGTCTGTCTCTGATGAATGCTACTAACATAGTGGTCTCTGGCCTGTCTGTCTGTCTGTCTGTCTGTCTCTGATGAATGCTACTAACATAGTGGTCTCTGGCCTGTCTGTCTGTCTGTCTCTGATGAATGCTACTAACATAGTGGTCTCTGGCCTGTCTGTCTGTCTGTCTGTCTGTCTCTGATGAATTCTACTAAATAACACATTATAAAACCTTCTCTAGTGTTGGAGTATGGTGCACACTGAAAGCATATCAGGATGGGTGGTTTTCTGAATAGTCCTGTTGATAGTTGTGTAACAAATACCAGAAAATGGTTGTTAACTTTATTAGACAAATAAAGGTTGTGGCTCTTGTAGGAGGAATGTAACTATTTAAAGGTATTCTGAAGAATAGCTACAATCTATTGCTATCGGCCGATCAAGTGGTAGTTGCATTGTGTCGGGACATTGTTTATCACTAGGATAATGTGAATAAGCTTCTATCTATTCTAAACATTCTCTCTGTCTGGGATATACAGTATAACCTACATGTGCATCTAAATGCTATTGACAGAAGATAGTGTTTGGTCATGAAGATTAAAAGAACAACATTGATTTTCAAAGACACACATCTAATAGACAAGTCACATAGTTTGGGGATAAATAGTAAATAGCATGCAAACAGAAACCTTCAGTTGTTGGTTGACCTTTAAAAAAACACCAAACAATAACAGCATGAATACAAGAAAGGGTAATGAGAGATCAACAGCTGGGAGAAGAGGAGGAGGAGGACAGGGGTGAAGTGAAATACCTATGGTCTATTCCAAAGGAGAAGCTTTGAGAACCAGGAAGACAAACAGGAAGAGAACCAGGAAGAGAACCAGGAAGAGAACCAGAAAGAGAGTCTGTTGTGATGGAGAGCGACAGGACAGGTGTGTTCCTCCCAGCCTAGCCAGGCTACGTTTCCCATCCACTACTTGATGATTTGAACACCAGAACGCACTGTGATTATTCTAGAATGTCTCACAACGGATATTTAGGACCACAGAGATACAATGCAATACAGCCTCTCTCATCCATTAAACATCTAACTCCATCTAACTTATTGACAGTCCCTAACTAGCCCCAGAGATATCCAAAGCCAAACCAATTTTGCCACGGTCGCACACCGGCCTAATGGAGCTAATTGGCGAAATAAGTTGGATAGCACTAGCTAGTCTAGGCTACATCCAGACACAAGACCTGGTTAGACTGTTTCAAGTTATCTAGAAGGTTGAGTGGCTGTAACTGTATACTGTTTAGGAAGAGTGGAAGTACACATGCTTCCCACGTTCAAACAGACATACAAGAGACACACACATCAAAGCTTGCCTACAAGACCCAAATCTCATTCTAGGTCACATTTCCTAACGGAGACAGTTGAAACCGTCCCCTGATACTATCAGCTTCTTACATTTTTCTTTCTAAAGACTTGTGTTTTCAAAAGAAGTCGATTGCATAACTTTATACCAAAGCTTAAGATTATGTTGGGCCTCCTTACAATGTTTTCAAGTTGCTTTTTTGGAAAGATTTGAATGATTTTATCAATGCAATAGGGGGGTTTGTAATCGACAGAGATCATCAAAGAGAGAGGAAGAAACAGTAAATGGTCCCTCAAATGTCTAGATTCTGTCTTGTAGCTTGGACTGAAAACGTCCCTGTACAGAAGTAGTGGCCAAAGAGGAGACAGAAGCTGAAATACTGGCCCCACAACACAAAGAAACAGCCAGCCAAGTTCAGCACATACTGTAGGAAGTAAAGCAAGCCATTCATGCAGCCCTGTACACCATCAGCTTTCAGTCACAACCCCAGACCCTGCAGTCCCAGCCATCCCCAGTCCCCAGACCCTGCAGTCCCAGCCATCCCCAGTCCCCAGACCCTGCAGTCCCAGCCATCCCCAGTCCCCAGACCCTGCAGTCCCAGCCATCCCCAGTCCCCAGACGCCGCAGTCCCAGCCAGCCCCAGTCTCCAGCCCTCAGCTCCAGCCTCCAGACCCACAACAGCTCAGCAACAAAGACACAAACACACATCCAAGAGAAAGAGCGAGAGAGGAGGAGGAGGAGGAGGAGGAGGAGGAGGAGGACAGGGGATGTGAGAGGAGGACAGAGCAACACAGAGGAGGAGAGAGGAGGAGAGATGAGAACAGAGGATGTGAGAGGAGGACAGAGCAACACAGAGGAGGACAGAGGAGGAGGGAGGAGGACAGTGGAGGAGAGAGGAGGAGACAGGAGGAGAGAGGAGGAGACAGGAGGACAGAGGAGGAGACAGGAGGACAGAGGAGGAGACAGGAGGACAGAGGAGGAGACAGGAGGAGAGATGAGGACAGAGGAGGACAGAGGAGGAGAGAGGAGGAGAGAGGAGGACACAGGAGGACACAGGAGGACACAGGAAGACACAGAGGAGGACAGAGGAGGACAGAGGAGGAGACAGAGGAGGAGACAGAGGAGGAGAGAGGAGGACAGAGGAGGACAGAGGAGGACAGAGGAGGAGAGAGGAGGAGAGAGGAGGAGAGAGGAGGACACAGGAGGACAGAGGAGGACACAGGGGGACACAGGAGGAGAGAGGAGGAGAGAGGAGGACAGAGGAGGACAGAGGAGGACAGAGGAGGACAGAGGACAGCCACAACCCACAGTGGAAAACGATGGGAATTCTAATGATGGATGTATAGATGACTAATGTTTCAAATGGAGTGAAAAGAGTAAAAGAGATACTGAATAAGAGTTATCTACAACTGATTTGTAGAATGGCAAGAGAGGGATTTGATATAAATCATATACCTAGGCATGTCCAAATCAAGAAACTGTCTGCGAAAACACAAAACAACATTGTGTTAGTGGAGTGGACTGGAGGGAGAGAAATGTCAGCATCAGCATGTCCTGTCCCTTACTGATGACCTCGCAGGCCTGAGCAGAGGCCAGACTAGACCACATATGGGTTCAAATAGCATCTGCTTTCTTTCAAGTGCAAACCAAGCGATTTCAGCAATCCAGGTAGGCAGAATCAATCAAAGTATTTGACAGAAACAAAAACAATTTGAACCCATATCTGAATTGGACCATCTTACACTCTGTCTTGGTGCTGGACTCACCCCTCCACTCAGGAAGACCTTTCCAACCAAAGCAACATCCTGGGTTGGAGGTCAAGGAGTACAGAACCATGGTGATACCTGTATTTGGAGATGGTATGCCCATTAGGACCAGACAGACCACTGCTACAGTCTGTCTGGGGCCTCTGTTCCTGTATTGGTCCTTTGTGATGGCAAGCAAACCCAATTCTGAGGAATGGTATTTGAGTTAGGGGAAAGGTTAAACGCAGCTTGGTTAAACCATAAGAGAGGAGGTCACGACAGTTACATTATTGTGTAAAAACAACATTTGTATTACATGGATACACCCAGAGAGTAAACACTAACACAAGGCATTACAGTGAAGTACTACAATGTAACACAGCATGATGCTACGCTGCTTTAGTGACTTACTATCTATGGTGACTTACTAGGCTGAGTGAGTTAGTTAGGGATGCAGCATGATGCTACGCTGCTTTAGTGACTTACTATGTATGGTGACTTACTAGGCTGAGTGAGTTAGTTAGGGATGCAGCATGATGCTACGCTGCTTTAGAGACTTACTATGTATGGTGACTTACTATGCTGATTGAGTTAGTTAGGGATGCAGCATGATGCTACGCTGCTTTAGTGACTTACTATGTATGGTGACTTACTAGGCTGCGTGAGTTAGTTAGGGATGCAGCATGATGCTACGCTGCTTTAGAGACTTACTATGTATGGTGACTTACTATGCTGATTGAGTTAGTTAGGGATGCAGCATGATGCTACGCTGCTTTAGTGACTTACTATCTATGGTGACTTACTAGGCTGAGTGAGTTAGTCAGGGATGCAGCATGATGCTACGCTGCTTTAGAGACTTACTATCTATGGTGACTTACTATGCTGAGTGAGTTAGTCAGGGATGCATGCCAGTGAGTGGATATGTGGTCTTGAAATGGCAGAGTGTATATCCCATCATTAGACACTATGCAAGAGGGTGAGGCCAATGAGGAAGCAAAGCAAGCCATTCATGCAGCCCCGTACACCATCAGCTTTCAGTCGCAACCCCAGAACCTGCAGTCCCAGCCATCCCCAACCCCAGACCCTGCAGTCCCAGCCAGCCCCAACCCCAGACCCCACAGTCCCAGCCAGCCCCAACCCCAGACCCTGCAGTCCCAGCCAGCCCCAACCCCAGACCCCACAGTCCCAGCCAGCCCCAGTCTCCAGCCCTCAGCTCCAGCCTCCTGCCTAGGTATATGGAACAAGAGAGGGGAGTGAGGGGGGGGGGGATATATCCTCTTTGCCTTAAGTCTGTTAATCAGTCAAGCTGTGCATCTTGCTGTTCTTTAGGCTGAACTATAGCGATATTACTAGTGATGTAGTGAACTGCTGTGCCATAGGGGGTTGTGTTCACTAGTTATATATTTTGTTGTGAACTGCTGTGCCATAGGGGGTTGTGTTCACTAGTTATATATTGTAGTGAACTGCTGTGCCATAGGGGGTTGTGTTCAGCGGGTGAAATAAGTATTGAACACGTCACCATTTCTCTCAGTAAATATATTTCCAAAGGTGCTATTGACATGAAATTTTCACCAGATGTTGGTAACAACCAAAGTAATCCATATATACAAATAAACCAAAACAAATAAGTTCAGAAATTAAGTTGTGTAATAATGTGAAATGACACAGGGAAAAAGTATTGAACACATGAAGAAAGGGAGGTGCAAAAAGGCATGGAAAGCCAAGACAACAGCTGAAAACTATCAGTAATTAAAAAGCAATCCAGCCCCCTGTCAGTGCAAATTAATATCAGCTGGTTCAGTCCCAACTGATGGCCTACAAAAAGGTCTCATTGCCAAGGTGTCACACAAGACACATCTCATGATGGGTAAAAGCAAAGAGCTGTCTCAAGACCTTCGCAACCTAATTGTTGCAAAACATAATGATGGCATTGGTTATAGGCGCATTTCTAAGCTTCTGAATGTTCCAGTGAGCACTGTTGGGGCCATAATACGGAAGTGGAAAGACAATCATTTCACCGTAAATTTGCCTCGACCAGGTGCTCCTCGCAAGATTTCTGACAGAGGAGTGAAAAGAATAATCAGAAGAGTTGTCCAGGAGCCAAGGACCACTTGTGGAGAGCTTCAAAAAGACCTGCAATTAGCAGGTACTGTTGTCTCAAAGAAAACAGTAAGTAATGCACTCCACCACCATGGCCTGTATGCAATCTCACCACGCAAGACTCCATTGCTGAAAAAAAAGCATGTTGAAGCTCGTTTAAAGTTTGCTGCACAACATTTGGAAAAGCCAGTGAAATACTGGGAGAATATAGTGTGGTCAGATGAGAGCAAAATTGAACTGTTTGGATGTCATAATACACAGCATGTTTGGAGGAGAAATGGCACTGCACATCACCCTAAAAACACCATACCAACAGTGAAGTTTGGAGGTGGGAACATCATGGTGTGGGGCTGCTTTTCAGCAAATGGTACTGGCAAACTTCACATAATTGAAGGAAGGATGAATGGGCAAATTTACCGAGACATTCTTGACAACAAATCTGCTGCCATCTACCAGGATGATGAAGATGAAACGAGGGTGGACATTTAAAGCTAATAAATAAAGCTGCTAGAATGGCCCAGCCAATCACCTGACTTAAATCCCATTGAAAATCTATGGAAAGAACTGAAGATCAAGATTCATAGAAGAGGCCCACGGAACCTTCAAGATTTGAAGACTGTTTGTGTGGAAGAATGGGCCAAAATCACACCAGAGCAATGCATGCGACTAGTTTCTCCATACAGGAGGCGTCTTGAAGCTGTCATTACCAACAAAGGCTTTTGTACAAAGCATTAAATAAATATCAGTAAGTGTGTTCAATACTTTTTCCCTGTGTCATTTCACATTATTACACATAACTTAATTTCTGAACTTATTTGTTTTGGTTTCTTTGTATTTATGGATTACTTGGGTTGTTACCAACATCTGGTGAAAATTTCATGTCAATAGCACAATTGTTACTGAAAAAAATGGTGACGTGTTCAATACTTATTTCACCCGCTGTATTTTAGTGAACTGCTGTGCCATAGGGGGTTGTGTTCAGTGGTTATATATTTTAGTGAACTGCTGTGCCATAGGGGGTTGTGTTCAGTAGTTATATATTTTAGTGAACTGCTGTGCCATACGGGGTTGTGTTCAGTGGTTATATATTTTAGTGAACTGCTGTGCCATACGGGGTTGTGTTCAGTGGTTATATATTGTAGTGAACTGCTGTGCCATAGGGGGTTGTGTTCAGTGGTTTGGCTATCTGTATCCAAGGGGAGGTTGTGCTCCTCGTCTGTGAGGGGAGGGGGCGTGCTGTGCTGTTTAGGGAGTGTTTAAAAGGGGTGTGTGTGTCACTTCATCCACTGTGTGCTGTTTAGGGAGACAGAGATTGGCTGAACCCGAGGTGAGTGTGTCCTAGAGCACGTCAGAGCCTATGAAAGGCTATGCTAGCATCGCCATAGTGATCCTGATCAGGCATTTACAGTTTTGAATTCCTAGTGGCATCTTAGAATTCAAAGACAGGAGAAACAAATTGCAAATGGAGCATTGGTTATGATTTAATGATGTAATCTTAACATTTTCAGAACTGTAAAGGAACTTTGTTGTACAATATTTATGCATCAACGAAATATAACTGAATGTTCTATATAACTTACTGTATATATTCTATATAATCTATATTGTATAACTGAATGTTCTATATAACTTACTGTATATATTCTATATAATCTATATTGTATAACTGAATGTTCTATTTAACTTATTGTATATATTCTATATAATCTATATTGTCAAATCATCAAAAAATATCATAGAATCGTGGAATAACTCTGCATCCCAAATATTGGAATAGGGTGCCATTTGAGACGTAGACCTATGGGTGAGCCGTGGGTGGGTCCCTATGAAGGGTAGTGTATAGCACATACCTGTCGTCCTGTATGGGTCTGATATACCCAGCTGACAGGATGTTGAGAGACAGGATGTTGGGGTCTATGATGGCATCGTTCCCCTCGGGAGAGTTACTGATACACCCTGGGGAGTCCAGGAAGAGGAAGAGGAGGAAGAAGAAGAGGAGGAGAAGAAGGAGGAGGAGAAGAAGGAGGAGGAGGAAGAAGAGGAGGAGGAGAAGGAGGAGGAGGAAGAAGAGGAGGAAGAGGAGGAGGATGAAGAGGAGGACGAAGATGAAGAAGAGGAGGAGGATAACTTACATACTGTAAATGTTGGTCTTAAATACAGTATGTATTCAACACACACACACACACACACACACACACACACACACACACACACACACACACAGAGAGACAGACACTCACAAAGACAACACCCATTCAGGCACACGCACACACACACACAACAAACACACACACAACAAACACACACACACCGTCCACTTCAATGTGAGCCTGACTCACCCACAACCAGCTCCTGGACATCTTTCCACACAATGTCTTCACCTGTCTCATGAACAATTGTCACAGTTACTCTCCTCTGGATACCCTGGGGTGGTGGGGGGAGAAAGAAAGAGAGAGAGAGACAGAGCATTGAAGAGAATAAAGGGGAAGAGAGAGAGAGAGAGAGAGAGAGAGAGAGAGAGAGAGAGAGAGAGAGACAGAGCATTGAAGAGAATAAAGGGGAAGAGAGAGAGAGGGAGAGACAGAGCATTGAAGAGAATAAAGGGGAAGAGAGAGAGAGAGAGAGAGAGAGAGAGAGAGAGAGAGAGAGAGAGAGAGAGAGAGAGAGAGAGAGAGAGAGAGAGAGAATAAGAGAGAGAGAATAAGAGAGAGATAGAATAGTGAATGTACCATTAGAGAACACAGAGACACCAGGACACCAGGACAGAGAGATAACGTCCAGAGATACAGAAACACAGCATGGGACGAACACAACACCAAGATGCAAAGCAAACAAATAGAAGCTGGAACTGGACTAAACTGAACTGGGCTGAACTGAACTGGACTAAACTGAACTGGACTGAACTGAACTAAACTGAACTGAACTGGACTGAACTGAACTGGACTGAACTGGACTAAACTGAACTGAACTGGACTGGACTGAACTGGACTGAACTGGACTGAACTGAACTAAACTGGACTAAACTGAACTGAACTGGACTAAACTGAACTGAACTGGACTGAACTGAACTAAACTGGACTAAACTGGACTAAACTGGACTAAACTGGACTGAACTGAACTGAACTGGACTGAACTGGACTAAACTGGACTAAACTGAACTGAACTGGACTAAACTGAACTGAACTGGACTGAACTGAACTAAACTAAACTGGACTAAACTGAACTAAACTGGACTGGACTGAACTGAACTGGACTAAACTGGACTGAACTGGACTAAACTGGACTAAACTGGACTGAACTGGACTGAACTGGACTGAACTGAACTAAACTAAACTGGACTAAACTGGACTAAAATGGACTGAACTGGACTGAACTGGACTAAACTGGACTGAACTGGACTAAACTGGACTGAACTGGACTGAACTGAACTAAACTAAACTGGACTAAACTGGACTAAAATGGACTGAACTGGACTGAACTGGACTAAACTGGACTGAACTGGACTAAACTGGACTGAACTGGACTGAACTGAACTAAACTAAACTGGACTAAACTGGACTGAACTGGACTGAACTGGACTAAACTGGACTGCTCTGGCAGCCCTTTACTCTCTGGGAGCATCTGGTTAACAGGGAGAGAGAGAAAGTATTTTATACACTGAGTGTCCAAAACATTAGGAGCACCTTCCTAATATTCATTTGCACCCCCCTCCTTCAGAACAGCCTCAATTAGTTGGGGCATGGACTCTACAAGGTGTCGAAAGCATTTAAAAAAAAAATAGTATTATTTTTTAACTAGGCAGGTCAGTTAAGAACAAATTCTTATTTACAATGACAGCCTACCTACAGGGTCAGCCCTGGAGCAAATTCAGGTTAAGTGCCTTGCTCAAGGACACTTCGACAGGTTCCACAGGGATGCTGGCCCATGTTAACTCTAATGCTTCTCACAGTCGTGTCAAGTTGGCTGGATGTCCTTTGGGTGGTGGACCATTCTTGATGCACACAGGAAACTATTGAGCGTGAAAAACACAGCAGGGTTGCAGTTGACACAAACCGGTGCGCCTGGCACCTACTACCATACCCCGTTCAAAGGCACTTTAATATTTTGTCTTACCCATTCACCCTCTAGATGGCACACATACACAATCCATGTCTCAATTCACCCTCTAGATGGCACACATACACAATCCATGTCTCAATTCACCCTCTAGATGGCACACATACACAATCCATGTCTCAGTTGTCTCAATTAAAAATCCTTCTTTGACCTGTCTCCTATAATGTTATTGTCATGTGTTTGGCGCCGCCCTGCTGGTCGCCTGTTAAGCAGCTCCCGTTGTCCGTGCATTAATTGTTGTTTTAGTTCTGGGTTTTTTTGTCTCTTTTCTTAGTTTTGTTTGTTTGTTACAGTTGAACTATAATAGTTCAGGATTATGGATTTTATGGATTTTCTCGAAGCTGAACGTCGACAGGAGTCGTCAACTATTATTATTTACAACAGAGCCCAGCTCCTGGATTTAGCCCACGCAGCGCTGCTGCACCCCAGGAAAAAGTTTGATATTCCGGACGAGTTGAAAAGGCGATGCCGTGGACGTAGGGCGGGATTGAAATGTAAGGCAAAGCGGAGGAAGTACAAGCCGGCTATACCGTCTATTATTATGTGCAACGTGAGGTCACTACATAACAAGATGGATGAGCTTGAGGCTCTTGTCCGTGGACAAAGGGATTATAGGGAAACGAGCCTAATGTTTTTTAAGGAGACATGGCTGAATGATAACATCCCCATAGAGAACGTCACTATCGGCAGTTTCCAGACCATCAGAGCGGACAGGGATCGCGTCTCTTCCGGTAAGAGCAAGGGTGGTGGGCTGGCTTTATTAGTTAACAATAGATGGTGTAATCCAAGACATATTACTCTTAAGGAAGAGTTTTGTAGCCCAGACATTGAACTATTAGCCGTTAGCCTGAGACCCTACTATTTGCCGAGGGAATTCACGGCGGCCATTGCTGTTATTGTTTACATCCCACCTTGGACGCAAACACAGCGTGTGACGTCATCCACTCTGCTATCGCGAGGTTACAGACAGCACATCCCAGTGCTTTCTTTGCAATTTCGGGGGATTTTAACCATGCATCTCTCTCTTCAACGCTGCCCACGTTCAAACAGTTCGTGAAGTGCCCAACCAGGAAAAAATAAAACTCTGGACATGTTATATGCTAATGTGAAGGACACATACAACTCCACTGCACTCCCTCCCCTCGGTAGATCGGATCACAACCTTGTCCACCTCATTCCACACTACAGGCCTATGGTCCAACAGCAGCCTGCGACCACCAGGACCATTAGGAGATGGTCCCCGGAGGCGAATGAGGCCCTGCAGGACTGCTTTGAAACAACAGACTGGGATGTGCTCTGTAACGCTCATGGGGAGGACATCGATGGACTTACTGACTGCATAATGGACTATATTAATTTTTGTGTAGACAACACTGTACCCACCAGGAAAGTACGCTGTTTTCCAAATAATAAACTCTTGGTCACCAGCGACCTGAAGGCCCTGCTGAATGAGAAGAAGAGGGCCTTCAAGGAGGGGGACAAGGACAAGGACAAATTGAAATGCGTCCAGAGGGAGCTGAAGTTGCGGATTGCTGAGGGGAAGAGAGGGTATAAGGAGAAGATGGAGGACAAGCTGAGGCAGAGCCAGGTGAGAGAGGTGTGGAAGGGTATGAGAAATATCACTGGCTTCAAAAAGTCAAACAGTGGGCAGACGGAGGGGACCCAGGACAGAGCCAATGAGCTGAACCAATTGTTTAACAGGTTCGATACTGGCCCTGTCCACCTCCCTTCCAGCTCCCCAGGCCACACACCCTCATGGCTGTCCCACCCCCACTTTGCCCACAACACCTCTGCTGAGACAATCAGTGACCCCTCTTCAGCCCCTGCTCCCCATGGACTGATCCTCAACACCCCCCTTCCCCCCACCTCCCCACCGGGGCTGACTTTCACCACCAACCAAGTGAAGAGAGAGCTGGAGAAACTACATCAGTTGAAAGTGGCGGGCCCTGGTGGCATCAGCCCAAGGGTGCTTAGGGTCTGTGCTGACCAACTGTGTGGAATACTCCAGCGTCTCTTCAACCTTAGTCTGAGTCTAGAAAGGGTCCCTGTGCTGTGGAAAACATCCTGCCTCGTCCCAGTGCCCAAGAAAGCACACCCCACTGTCCTGAATGACTTCAGACCTGTCGCGCTAACATCACACATCATGAAGACCCTGGAAAGGTTAGTCCTCGCTCACCTCAGACCCCTGGTGTGTACACCACTGGACCCCCTGCAGTTTGCATACCAGCGCAACATCGGGGTGGATGATGCAATCATCTACCTTCTGCAGAGGGCCTACTCTCACCTGGACAATGCAGATTGCACTGTGAGGGTTATGTTTTTTGACTTCTCCAGTGCCTTCAATACCATTCAGCCCCTGCTACTGGGTGAGAAGATGAGGATGGAAGTGGAAGCACCCTTAGTCTCCTGGGTCACGGACTACCTGACCGGTAGGCCACAATTTGTGCGACTACAGAGCTGTGTGTCAGAACTGGCAGTGAGCAACACAGGGTTCCCCCAGGGAACGGTCCTGTCCCCCTTCCTGTTCACCCTCTACACCTCAGACTTCAGATATAACTCTGAAACATGCCACCTACAGAAGTTCTCGGACGACTCCACAATTGTAGGGTGCATCAGGGGTGGGCAGGAGGAGGAGTACAGGAGCACAATCAGTGACTTTGTGTTGTGGTGTGAACAGAACCACCTTCAGCTCAACATCAGCAAAACAAAGGAGATGGTGGTGGACTTCAGGAGAACCAAGGCCCAACTGACTGCAGTCCCTATACAGGGGATGAATGTGGAAATGGTTGGGTCATACAAGTTCCTGGGAGTCCATTTGGACAACAGGCTGGAATGGGCTGGTAACACCAGGGCCCTGTACAAAAAGGGCCCGAGCCAACTCTACTTTCTGAGGAGGCTCAGAAAGTAGTCTATCTATCTATCTATCTATCTATCTATCTATCTATCTATCTATCTATCTATCTATCTATCTATCTATCTATCTATCTATCTATCTATCTATCTATCTATCTATCTATCTATCTATCTATCTATCTATTATTAAATCCACTTAAAAATCAGTTAACTCATAACTATCTTTCTACTCCCTGAAGGACGTACCTGGTGCAGCATGAATGTCCCATGGCAAGGCATGCCTCCTCTATGGTCAACTCCTGCTGGGATGTAGCTGTAGAGCAGTAACAACCCTCTCATTGATTTCACATTGGCAATACATTCTAACAACCCTCTCATTGATTTCACATTGGCAATACATTCTAACAACCCTCTCATTGATTTCACATTGGCAATAAATTCTAACAACCCTCTCATTGATTTCACATTGGCAATACATTCTAACAACCCTCTCATTGATTTCACATTGGCAATAAATTCTAACAACCCTCTCATTGATTTCACATTGGCAATAAATTCTAACAAGCCTCTCATTGATTTCACATTGGCAATCAATTCTGAATGACATTAATGCTGTTGCTGATATTGTTGTTATTACTCTGGTTCTTGCATCAACATTCCACTGTGTAAAATATACATTCAATTAAGATGTTTGGAGTACATAACAGGCTTACCATTTCAACCACAACTCTCTGAGTATCTCTGCCTCTGAGTCTCTGAGTCTCTGAGTATCTCTGCTTCTGATTCTCTGAGTCTCTGAGTCTCTGAGTATCTCTGCCTCTGAGTCTCAGTCTCTGAGTATCTCTGAATCTCTGAGTATCTCTGAATCTCTGAGTCTCTGAGTCTCTGAGTCTCTGAGTCTCTGAGTCTCTGAGTCTCTGCATGTACAGTGCAGTGGAACCCTTTTAGTCAATTTATTTTCTAATAAATCAACCACCAAGAATGTCAACCGGCCAACAGATCATGCCAGTTAACAGTGGTAGATGATCAGTCATAGAACTGGGTTTTCCAAAGGTTGTGGTGAGATGGGTTGCTGTAAAGTACAGTGTAATCATTCGGTTGTGATTGTAGTGACTAATACTCACTCTCCATTGGCCTCCAGCTCACAGATCTCGAAGAACACCATGAGGTCATACTTGCAGTGGCAGGGCCCGGCTGTAGGACGCATCAGGGCAGTCAGCTTGGTGGCAGGGACTAAAGGAGAAGGTGAAGGAAGACGAGATCACTCTCCAGTAGCACAGAGAACTGTGAAGAGAGAAGGGCTGAAAAAGAAGGCTGATCAGAGAGATTCATGGAGAGAGAAAGGAGAGGAACCATTCAGTGCAGTCCTGTGGAAAGGGAATGAGATCACTCAGTCAGGATGGCCACAAAACCCAGTAAGCAAGCAGTCATCCCTTAACATTAGAGATGATTATCCCTGCAGATCATCCCTTAACATTAGAGATGATTACCCCTGCAGATCATTCCTTAACATTAGAGATGATTACCCCTGCAGATCATTCCTTAACATTAGAGATGATTACCCCTGCAGATCATTCCTTAACATTAGAGATGATTACCCCTGCAGATCATCCCTTAACATTAGAGATGATTACCCCTGCAGATCATCCCTTAACATTAGATATGATTACCCCTGCAGATCATCCCTCAACATTAGAGATGATTATCCCTGCAGATCATCCCTTAACATTAGAGATGATTACCCCTGCAGATCATCCCTTAACATTAGAGATGATTACCCCTGCAGATCATCCCTTAACATTAGAGATGATTACCCCTGCAGATCATCCCTTAACATTAGAGATGATTACCCCTGCAGATCATCCCTTAACATTAGAGATGATTACCCCTGCAGATCATCCCTTAACATTAGAGATGATTTCCCCTGCAGATGGAAATTAGCATTGTAGTTAAATTAGGTTGGCTGTACGTTTTTTTATCCCATGTGTAACTCTGTGTTGTTGTTTTTTGTCGCACTGCTTTGCTTTGTCTTGGCCAGGTCGCAGTTGCAAATGAGAACTTGTTCTCAACTGGCCTACCTGGTTAAATAAAGGTGAAATAAAAAAAATATGTTTTGTTGTGCTTGATCCCTGACAAATAAACTAATAAAATATTTAAAATAAAACAAATCAATAAAACACTAATTATTTGCTATATACAATATTCCCGAAGTATAATAAAACATTTATGGAATAACTGCATTATTAAAATGTTATAGCCCAGGTCCTGAGAAAGTGAACTTAGTCATCACGTAAGAGACAGGCATTATTTATCAAACAGGTAGAATCTGACATCAATTACTGTAAGGACTGTTTGTTACCCACTTCTATCAATTACTGTAAGGACTGTTTGTTACCCACTTCTATCAATTACTGTAAGGACTGTTTGTTACCCACTTCTATCAATTACTGTAAGGACTGTTTGTTACCCACTTCTATCAATTACTGTAAGGACTGTTTGTTACCCACTTCTATCAATTACTGTAAGGACTGTTTGTTACCCACTTCTATCAATTACTGTAAGGACTGTTTGTTACCCACTTCTATCAATTACTGTAAGTCATAAAGATGTATTTAAGCTACTGACGCTAAGAGCCCATGAATCCAGAAGAGGAAGAAATAATAGAATAAACTGTAGGGGAAGTCAACCAGACAGTAGACAGGAGGAACTGTAGGGGAAGTCAACCAGACAGTAGACAGGAGGAACTGTAGGGGAAGTCAACCAGACAGTAGACAGGAGGAACTGTAGGGGAAGTCAACCAGACAGTAGACAGGAGGAACTGTAGGGGAAGTCAACCAGACAGTAGACAGGAGGAACTGTAGGGGAAGTCAACCAGACAGTAGACAGGAGGAACTGTAGGGGAAGTCAACCAGACAGTAGACAGGAGGAACTGTAGGGGAAGTCAACCAGACAGTAGACAGGAGGAACTGTAGGGGAAGTCAACCAGACAGTAGACAGGAGGAACTGTAGGGGAAGTCAACCAGACAGTAGACAATAGACACCCAAATAGGCATACAAATTATACAATGTATCATCTTGACAAACAAGTGATATACAAATGATATGGTATAGCGCCCCATTGAACACCTCTGGGACTAGGTAGCGAATCAGCTCCAGGGCCCTCTCCAGGTCGGCAGACATTGCATTGTCTGCTGCTTCACAGTCACACGTACAGTAACACGTCCACAAACAACATAGAGCTGAGCTAACGTGACACTCTACAGTCGTGGCCAAAAGTCTTTATGTCAGTAGTTACTATGGCACACTGAAGTATAAGTACAAGTATTCCATAAGTGTCAAAGTCTTTCATTGACAATGACATTCAGTTTAAGAGTCAATATTTGCAGTGTTGACCCTTCATTTTCAAGACCTCTGCAATCCGCCCTGGCATGCTGTCAATTAACTTCTGGTCCACATCCTGACTGATGCTTGGAGTTTGTCAGAAGTTGTGGGTTTTTGTTTGTCCACCCGCCTCTTGAGGATCGACCACAAGTTCTCAATGGGATTAAGGTCTGGGGAGTTTCCTGGCCATGGACCCAAAATGTTGATGTTTTGTTCCCCGAGCCACTTAGTTATCACTTTTGCCTTATGGCAAGGTGCTCCATCATGCTGGAGAAGGCATTGGTCGTCACCAAACTGTTCTTGGATGGTTGGGAGAAGTTGCTCTTGGAGGATGTGTTGGTACCATTCTTTATTCATGGCTGTGTTCTTAGGCAAAATTGTGAGTGAGCCCACTCCCTTGGCTGAGAAGCAACCCCACACATGAATGGTCTCAGGATGCTTTACTGTTGGCATGACACAGGACTGATGGTAGCGCTCACCTTGTCTTCTCCGGACAAGGTCTTTTCCGGATGGCCCAAACAATCGGAAAGGGAATTCATCAGAGAAAATGACTCTACCCCAGTCCTCAGCAGTCCAATCCCTGTACCTTTTGCAGAATATCAGTCTGTCCCTGATGTTTTTCCTGGAGAGAAGTGGCTTCTTTGCTGCCCTTCTTGACACCAGGCCATCCTCCAAAAGTCTTCGCCTCACTGTGCGTGCAGAAGCTCTGCACTGGTGGTGCCCCGATCCCGCAGCTGAATCAACATTAGGAGACGGTCCTGGCGCTTGCTGGACTTTCTTGGGCGCCCTGACGCCTTCTTCACAATTTTTATTTTACCTTTATTTTACTTAGTCAGTTAAGAACAAATTCTTATTTTCAATGACGGCCTAGGAACAGTGGGTTAACTGCCTTGTTCAGGGGCAGAACGACAGATTTTTACCTTGTCAGCTCGGGGATTCGATCCAGCAACCTTTCGGTTACGGGCCCAACACTAACCACTGGGCTACCTGCCGCCCCAAATAATAACAATAATTGAACCTCTCTCCTTGAAGTTCTTGATGATCCGATAAATGGTTGATTTAGGTGCAATTGAGAGATTGAGTTCATTTTCATGGCAAAGAGGGACTTTGCAATTAATTGCAATTCATCTGATCACTCTTCATGACATTCTGGAGTATATGTAAATTGCCATCATCAACACTGAGGCAGCAAACTTTGTGGAGACCAATACTTGTGTCACCAGCTAACGTGGCATTACTCAGTACAGTGCAGCTGAGCTAACATGACATGCTACAGTACAGCTGAGCTAACGTGGCATTACTCAGTACAGTGCAGCTGAGCTAACGTGACATTCTACAGTACAGCTGAGCTAACGTGGCATTACTCAGTACAGTGCAGCTGAGCTAACATGGCATGCTACAGTACAGCTGAGCTAACGTGGCATTACTCAGTACAGTGCAGCTGAGCTAACATGACATGCTACAGTACAGCTGAGCTAACGTGGCATTACTCAGTACAGTACAGCTGAGCTAACATGACATGCTACAGTACAGCTGAGCTAACATGACATGCTACAGTGCAGCTGAGCTAACGTGGCATTACTCAGTACAGTGCAGCCAACAGCATCAGGCATTACATTACATAGAGTTTTATTTTTTAATTTTTTATTTCACCTTTATTTAACCAGGTAGGTCAGTTGAGAACAAGTTCTCATTTGCAACTGCGACCTGGCCAAGACAAAGCAAAGCAGTGCGACAAATAACAACACAGAGTTACACATTAAACAAACAGTCAAAAACACAATAGAAAATCTATATACAGAGTGCAAAATGTAGTGCAAAAATGCAGTAAGGTTAGGAGGTAGGACAATAAATAGACTATAGTGGTGAAATAAATTACAGAATTATCATCATTAACACAGGAATGAAGGATGTGCAAATTATGATGTGCAAATAGAGATACTGGTGCAAGTTTAGTGAAAATAAACAAAAATAAATATGGGGATGAGGTAGTAGTGTGGGCTATTTACAGAAGGGCTATATACAGGTGCAGTGATCGATAAGCAGCTTTGACAACTGATGCTTAAAGTTATTGAGGGAGATAGGAACCTCTAGCTTCAATGATTTTTGCAATTCGTTCCAGTCATTGGCAGCAGCGAACTGGAAGGAATGGCGACCAAAGGAGGTGTTGGCTTTGGGGGTGACCAGTGAGATATACCTGCTGGAGCGCATGCTACGGGTGGGTGTTGCTATAGTGACCAGTGAGCTGAGATAGGGTGGGGATTTACCTAATAAAGACTTATAGATGACCTGGAGCCAGTGGGTTTGGCGACGAATATATAATGAAGGCCAGCCAACGAGAGCATACAGGTCGCAGTGGTGGGTAGTGTATGGGGCTTTGGTGACAAAACGGATGGCACTGTGATAGACTACATCCAATTTGCTGAGTAGAGTGTTGGAGGCTAGTTTGTAAATGACATCGCCGAAATCAAGGATCGGTAGGATAGTCAGTTTTACAAGGGCATGTTTGGCAGCATGAGTGAAGGAGGCTTTGTTGCGAAATAGGAAGCCAATTCTGGATTTAATTTTGGATTGGAGATGGTTGATGTGAGTCTGGAAGTTGAGTTTATAGTCTAACCAGATGCCTAGGTATTTGTAGGTGTCCACGTATTCTAATTCGGATCCGTCGAGAGTAGTGATGATAGTCCGGTGGGCGGGTGCTGGCAGCGTTCGATAGAAAAGCATGCACTTAGTTTTACTAGCGTTTAAGAGCAGTTGGAGGCCACGGAAGGAGTGTTGTATGGCATTGAAGCTTGATTGAAGGTTAGT